>JAYKKM010000522.1:1562500-1615000 GCA_035772405.1 Chrysogorgia sp. JL179-B06
TATATATATATATATATATATAAGAACAAATTCTTGCTATCTTTTTTTATCCATGAAATTCCGCTATTGAAAATGATATGCACTCTAACCATCCACCAAGCATAACAAGGCAACTACCTGCATCAATTAACAAACGCATTAAACTCCTTTCGTCAGATGAGCAAACTTTTCAGGAATCTGCACCCTTATATCAGAACGCGCTTAGGCACAGCAACTTTAATCATGAACAAGATATATTCCTATATCACCGGTATATCGGTTGTGCACTCTTGTTTACGTTATTCATTCCTATCTAACCTTAAAATGCGGCAATTTCGATTTGACTATTCGCTAAAGAATATCCCTATACCATCACAGCACGCTTATTTGAAGAATTTGATTGAAAAAGTGGAAAGTGTATTAAAACGTATGAGATGGAAAGCCAATTTATAGGAACCAATTTCAGAAATCTTTGGCTAACGATTTAAAGAAAATTAATACGTCTCCCAACATTTTCATTTTTGCAGACAAAACTCGGAATATTTATGAAACCCCGCCCGACATATACAACAATCTCTTACATGACAACATCACAAAAACATATAAGCATGGATCCGGGGACTCTATAGATGAAATTGACTCAGAACTAAAAGACATTTCGAACAATTTAGGAATCGGCGACAGAATTGAAAAAATGAAAAAACGCGAAGCATTTATATCTTTAAAAGACCACAAAGAAAATTTCGAAAACAACCCAAAATGTCGATTAATTCACCCCGCCAAAAGCGAATCCGGAAAACTAAGCAAAGCTATTTTGGACAAAATTAATTCTAATTTGAGACAAAAACTGAATTTAAATCAATGGAGAAATACAAAACAAGTTATTGAGTGGTTTGGCAATATAAAAGATAAGGACAGACACAGTTTCATTTCATTTGACATTGTCGATTTCTATCCATCTATTTCTGAAAAACTATTGGACCAAGCTCTGTCCTGGGCTTCAAATTTGGCTACTATACCTCAAAACAACATTTCAATAATAAAACACGCTAGAAAATCTCTCCTTTTCAATAGCGGAATTTCATGGATAAAAAAAGATAGCAAGAATTTGTTCGACGTTACCATGGGCAGTTTCGACGGCGCGGAAATTTGTGAGCTCGTAGGCCTTTTCATTTTAAACCACCTAAGTAAGAAATTTGGCAAAGAAAGCATCGGCCTAGTAGTAATATATATATATATATATATATCAATGTGTTTGGGATTGGAAACGAGCTCTAAGCCAATCAGAATCAAGAATGATTTGAATGGACCAATCAGAGCAGAGTTGCAATCCGTATTTCCAGGGGGGTGTCGTATTTTTAAGGTGTGGTCACCCTGTATAGAACGACCAGCCATCAAATCAGGGGGGATATGCACCTGGTCGTATACAAGAGGTTTTTTGTATTAAAATTAGTCAAAAAGTGGTCGCGGTCAAGAGTATATATATCACTTTGGTCGTGTTGTTGTACGACCAGTTTTATAGTCGTCCCTGAGTGGAACGACCAGAGAGTTTGAAGGTCATTCAAGGTGAATAGTGTTAAGCAAGTACTGACGTCATTTGCTATATGGGGGTTGAAAGCTGTGATGAACCAGGAACAGGATGTTTAAGTCGTAGAATTTAGTGTTCTGATCAACTGAAGATCAGTATGGAAAAGTTCACCGAGATTGGTTTCTTGGTAAACTTATCCCTACTGATCATCAATTAATCGGAACACGAAATTCTACGACTAAACTTCCTATTCCTGATCCATCACCGCTTTCAACACTCCATATAGCATCCGTGCCAGCACTTAGTCAAATCATCATTCACACTGTGATATATATACTGACACACACCACGTTTTTGAAAAAAAATACAAAAAATTATATTATACATAACCATCATACCTCACCCGATGTGATGTATACTTACGTGCACGTGCCATCCAAAAATACCCTATTTTTATTTGAAGACTTGTAATGATGTTTGAAAATAAAAATAAAACAGTTTTGGACTGTCTTATTTTTATTTGGAAGAGTAGTCATGTTTATTGAAATAAAAAATAAACATTTTGAATTAATCATAGAAATTTCCGCCATGGAGCTCTTACCTCGACGCCATCTTATGGCCGAATGACTGATATTCCTTAATGACGGTATTTTTAAAAAGGATCTCAAAATATTATAAGGGGATATATCTCATAAAAATTATTTGGATGTTTTTCTTCCAAAAAGTTAGAGAGATAGTTGAAAAAAACCTCAAAATAATTTTAGATGAATTATCCAATACAAATATTAGAGGTGTAAAAGTGTTTTATTAAATTTGGAGAAAACCCAAAATAAATTTTAAGAGATTTGTTTAGTATATAAGCAGATGTTGTTTCATATTTTATCAGTTGTGTGTGTTTTGCTCGCTTGTAAGTTGTGCTTCGGCACAAGACTCTGACATCTTCCGATGTTCTGTTTTTTACTAAACTGCATCGGTGCGCGATCACCCGTAGTCGAATTTGCGATTCGAATGAGATTGACTCAGGTCCATAGCGACATTCTGGTCATCCCTTGTTCAATGAATTGCTTATTTTACGCCAGGGTTGTTCGTTAGCATATGATGAAAGAGTTAGCTATAGTAAAAACACACACACGATGGAAAAGTTGGATGAAATATATATTTTTGTAACACACAAGAAAACAATAAAAAATTTTACTTAAATAAATTTGTGATGTCTTTAAATGGGGTTCTTGTTGGGTAGAACACCCCGCGATATATAACCCCTACAAAGTAAAACAATATAAATATTTATTGTTTTTTCATCAATTGTTGTATCCCTACAAAAAGGAGAGATATAAAATATTCATTGTTTCACCATCGTTTGCGTGCTCTCGTAAAAAAAAAAGGCCTCACCCCGTGTATCGACATAGCCCCACACGCGAGGATCATCACGTCTTCGGCTTCCGACGGGTTGTAACTGTCGAAGGAGTACTCCGACTCCGGCTGGACGCGGAAGGCCCACTCGCTCTCACCATCGGACACGAGTAGTACCCCCGGTACTGTCTCTTGGTTATCTTCGATTGGCGGTGGTGGAGGGATGGTTTCTTTCTAAGAGAGAAATATAAAAACACATAATAAATACATATCGCTTGTATACAGACAGTAAAAACATTTTAGCGCTATCTTACATTGACTTCGGCGGTTTTCTGAACGGTCGGAGCATCTGGCTTGGTTTGGTTGGACATTTCGTCTTTCGTGTTTTTTCTGTTTGCTTGGTTCCAGCTTGAAAGCGTTTTGGTGTGAGATGTGCCTTCGTGCTTTTTTTATAATGACGCTCTACGGTCTATTACAATGGTTTGCGGCTTTAACCAATCAGAGTTTCTATAATCAAACCTCCCCCATATCTAACCAATCAGAGTTCGTTCATTAAAGCCTTCATGTCAAAAACAATTGAATTATTATGGGTAGGAAACAATACGTGTTGTTAAACGATTAGGGATGCGTATATATAATAACGTCGTGTTCTATTTCCTCCCCTTATGTCAAAACAGTTTGATTAATAATAGGGTATTGGGATACAGCCGTTTTGTTTGTGTACTTTGGAATAAGCGTTTCGTTCTATTCTCTCCCTTTATGTCAAAACAGTTTGATTAATAATAGGGTATTGGGATACAGCCGTTTTGTTTGTGTACTTTGGAATAAGCGTTTTGTTCTATTTCCTCCCTTTATGTCAAAACAGTTTGATTAATAATAGGGTATTGGGATACAGCCGTTTTGTTTGTGTACTTTGGTAGCTACGATTCTTTAATGAGTTCTAACCTTAATTACTTGTAGGGATTAGTGGCCATTTTGAAGGGATTAGTCCTTGTGAAATATATATTTCCGTAGGGGTATGTGTTTAAATACGTCTATATTCTAGATATTTAAGCATTTTTACACTTATTTAACACATTTTTATGCTTTTTAGTGCTATTTAGTGCTTTCATTTTTATGCTTTTCATACAATTTAGTATATATTTTAAGATACCCGTTAAACAAATTTGCTCGATATCGAGGAGAGCGTGTTAATTAATTCACACATGTCAAAACAGATGATAAATGGATTTTAATACACGTGTTTTAACATAATACTTCTGGATTGTTACAACACATTGTTGAAGAGGTTACAAAGAAGATATGCCGTCCCACGAGAGCTTCTTGATTTTCCTGTCGAGGAATCACAGCAATAATAATTCCAGCTTCGACACCCAGTTGGGTATTAAGAACAGAGGTAAGGTTAAAATCTTTTAGTATTATCCCGCGACGTTCATCTAGCCAAATGTTATTCCGGTCATTTAGCCATTTTTTATTTTCGGGCATTAAGTCGACCACATAAAAATCAGAGTCTGGGCACACGGCATATAAAAATTCAGAGCTGTATAACTTCACGTTATCAAGTTTAATTTCGTTTATATCTATACTTGTTGCCATCGTGTCTAATAATAAATGTTGTTGGCTAGAGATGTCTATATATACAAAGGGATTAATTTTTTACGATAAATATATTTTGGTTGGTAAGATATATATTTTTACCAATCTTATCGTGCTGGGATGAATCGAATTCGATTTTAAAATAATTGTTATCTCCATCGTTAAAGAAAAGTTCATACATCTGTGTCGATTCGCCAGCGGACATGGGTATGGGTCTTGAACCAATTAACTGTAGATTTCGTTCACGACATAGTTCCCTCATAGATATTATATCTAAAAATTTTGCTAGATTGATGGTTGATGTCGGTTCACCAGCGGGTATGGGACCCATTAACTGTATATTTCGTTTACGAGTGCTCATCATAGCTATAAATTTGGGTTGATTCATGGCTGATAGGCTGGAGGTTCCTCGATTGCTACATGCACAAATTCCCCGATCAAATGTGTAAAATCGTCCGATGAGTAGGTATATATATATTTCGCATCCCATAACAATAGTAGCTTGTATAGTATTATTTCAGGAATTTCGTTGTTGGGGAGCATTTCCACTTTACGACATTCAACCACGTGATATTCAATATGTGAAAAATACTTTGCTAAATCGGTAATTATTACCAACAGAGGATTTTCTTTAGTACCTGCTATCATTTTGAAAAGTGTTTTAAAAAAATATGACTTCTAACGTGAGTTTATATATCTTTCCATACATCGCTCGATAAATATTTTAGGGCAACTTGCATTATTAAGTCAACAAAAAGATTAAAAAGATTTACATGTATTAGTATTCGTCGCTTAATCGTCTTATAATATTGATTTTATCATTCAACCAATGAGAGTACCCCAATTTTTATTTGGGGAATTAAGTTCAACCAATCAGGTTACCCCATTTTTTTTAACGTGTTTTTTATAAGTGTTTGTTTCCTAAATGTTTAGGCATACTTTCAGCATGGCCCGTGTGAAGCAGACGCATAAAAATTTGGAAAGTGGAAAAACCATTGCACGGGTTGAAAGTAGAGGAAAAGATATTCCTAAAATGTTAAAACAACGTCGTCTAGAGCGACAAGAATATCGTAATAAGGCTCTGAATATTTCAGATGGTGAAACGCGTCAAGAAATCAGAGGAACAAAGAAAGTCAAACATTGTACAACTAAAGACAACATTGCACAGTCGCAATTAAATTTCGCTGTACCGATAGCTCAAGAACAACCCAGTTACATTCTACACCCGCAAGCGAAGTATAACGCATCGCCACGACAAGCAAAGATAGCGTCTCTACCCCAGCAAGTAAATTCTCTACTACCGCAAGCGAAGTATAACGTGTCGTCGTCGTGGCGAGCAAAGATACCGTCTCCAACCCAGCAAGTAAACCACCTACCATCTCTAATATCGCAAGAACAGTATAATATTCCTCTTCAAACACCGCAAGCAAAGTATAATACATCTCCTATTCCCCCGCAAACGATCTCACCGCCACGGCCCGAAGATGAATTAGATAATTATATATACGATATGCCGATTGATTTCTTTGGACAAATCCCTATTCCTTCTCCTGCGAATTTAATGCGAATGTGTGATGAAATGGTCCCCGTTCAACAAGGAAAACAATTATTACAAATTGTGGATGAATTAGCAAATGCTCTTTCTCCAACATTATCTCCTATTCCTCCTTCGCCACAACTACCACAGCCCTCTAATTCACCCCAACCATTATTTCCCGCGTGTGAAGAAGAGGAAGAAGAAGAAGAAGAGGAAGACGACCGAGAAGTATTGAACGATCCGCCATTGAAGAAAAGATGTTATAAACGTTCGTTAATATATATGAAACGTGAGAAAAAAGGCGATGAACATCATGAAGAAAAACGAATGACAATCTATTCGAATTATGATCAAGATATTATTTGTACACAACGCGATAAATATCGTGAGTTAGAGGGTCTCTATATTGAGAAACTATATATAAATAAACAATATTTGCAATAGCGTTCTAAGAAATTTACGAGTGATCTTATGGAAAAACGATATATAATGGATAATAATAAGGATTTGAAAAGAAAGAATGATTTGAAAAAAAGGAAACCCAAATGTATAAAAATGAGAGTGTTGTAAATAAAAATAGTAGTGTAGTGAAATATCATGGAGGTGTGGAATATTATGGTAAAAGAACTGGCACGTTTTGAAATAAAAATCAATAAAAATATGGAACAAAGTGTGTGGAAATGTCTTGATGAACATGAGAATTTATTTAAAAATATTATTGCCCATTTAAAATTTCCACGTGAACTTTTGGATGTCTATAATCGTATGGATCGCCATGAAATTGGACATATAATAGCATTTTTTGCTTTAATCCTGTGTTTTTTTAGATATAAACACATTGATAATGAGGAATATTATATCAAACTATTTGTACGTCAAACAATTTTAGATTTTAGAAATTCGCATCTTAAATTCATTTTATTCCCCAATGACAAAAAACACACTGGCAAAAAAAACACTGGTTTTTTGTTGTTGAATATATTCTTTGAATTTTTAAAATTAGTCTAAATACAATTTTTCAATACTCTGTATTATAATGTCAGGATCTTCATAGTTAATATTATATGCTTCTATAATACTCTTAATCATAAAAGTAGATGCTATAGTTTTATCTGATGTAATCCTTACCCTTATAGAATAATTATATAATATATCCAAATGCGGGGGGTAATATTGTAAACTAATGGGTCTGTTATTTTGTATAATAGTATTATTTTTAACTTGATCAGAAAATAAACTGACTTTAAACTTATAGGGTTTACTTGTCTTATAATATAATTTAAACCAATACGAATAATTCTGACAATTTTTATAACAACAGCTACTGGGTGTAGGTTTCGACATCATTAGCTTAGCAATCTTATCGAGATTAAAAGTATAAACCCTATCGTTACTAGTTTTAAGTTTTGATATAGGGTTATGATTTTCGCAAAAGAAAATAAAACAACATGCAAGTTGATACACTATTTTCTCAAAAGTATCTAAATTATGTTGATAATAAAAAGTAGCCTTCAAATAAAACGGATCTATAAAATATAAATAAATACAGCAATATGTAAATTCACGACTAAAACAACGATTAATTTTATGTAATGTATTACAAAGATAAGATCCTCCATACCCTATCGATTTAGGAATTGTAGTTTGCTCATCATTAATAGTAATAGATATAAAGTGGTAAATATCATTTCTTGGATAACAACTTGATTGAATTTCAATATAAAAATTATCAGAATGATTATCATTCAAATGAAAAATAGATTTCATTAATGTTTGAGAGGGTATTAATAGTAATTTGTGATAACGTTCACAGAGTTTTTCACCATAAATATAATATTTTCGTTGTGTATGAACAACGGGTATTATATAGTGTTGTTTATCTGTTAAGATTCGCCAATCCCTGCATTCATCTTGATGCAATTCAGGTTTCATTTTTTCAATATAGGCGTAATCTTTATATCCCCGACTAATTTGTCTCCATTCAATTTCCATACATTCGATAATTTCCCCATAGTAATAGTCACATAAGTCACAGACGGCAAATAATAATCCAATGTATCGGTTACGAAAATGCTGTATATAATACACAATTTTCAATATCGTCTTAATATTGGGACCGTGGTCATTAGCTTCTGCATAGCTTCTTTTATCACCAATGTTTAACGACATTCTCAAAAACGAATGATGGAACGCGTTTGTTAAAGAAATCGTCTTGTATATATACTATTTTTCCATTCTTATAATATATATTTCTACATGTAGAATTTAACACGATTTTGATCAAAATTTGAAAAAAGTATTATTGTATGTATAAACTAATCCCACGACTATATAATATATCAACTGATTTGACGTGTATGTGTTTTAGAACAACATTAGGGATTCGTTTTAATCCCACAACACAGCATTGGTACAACTAATCCCCCGGTATTTGTTTAGAAGGAATCGCTAATTATGGATTCGCGTCTCTAATTCCCAAAACACACATTCATTGTATACGAGTATCACAAATCATCGGGATGACATGAAAGCTTTAATCAACGAACTCTGATTGGGTCAAACCAATCTACCCCAGTAACACATAGTAACGCGGGATGCAATTATAAAAGCCGATGTAGCGTCGAAAATAATTAATATCAGTCTGAGTGTAGGAGAGTGAGAGAGATGGCAAAAATATTTGAGAACGTGAACAGCAAAATTAAAGAAGACTTCATCCCGTTAGAGACAACTGAGAAGAATAAATCTGAAGAGACTATCGAGGAGTTGTATGCGGGTAAATATAATTGTCCATTTAACAAATGTAAAGAAGAAATATCCCAAGAACGACAAAAATTATTTTTATCCCGTATCACACATATAATGGATTGTGAATGTTACCAGTTTAAGGGAGAGAGACCCAGTTACCGTGAAGTAACTCTTCTTGAACTTCAAACGAAGAAGTATTTTATTTATCATTGTTATGATGGCAAGTTAAAACCTTACAAAGAACTAACTCGAAGGGAACGGTCTACCGTCTACTATCAATATCGATGTCATGGTTTAGACTATTTATCTGAAAAAAAATCAAGAGATTATTTTAGTCAAAGTGAACTTATAAATAGATTAAGTTATTTATTTCGTAATGTTTTTCCCCCGAATGCTATTATCGGGTATAAAGGTGGTGATAAAGAAGCGTCTTTAGTTAAAACACTTCAAGAAAAAACTATTTTACATTGTGTGAATCTTGAATTTTTTGGAATTGAGAAGTACGATTATTTACTTTCGTTTTATAATCTTAAGCCAAGAAATTGTTGGTATCATACTAGTGAACCAACATGTTTATTGTATCATTGTAGTTTGTTTGAATGTCTTTTATTTGCGGCATGTTTGTTTCGTCAATTAGAAGAGGAGGATAATGAACGATCGGTACTCTCTATGTATGATAAGGAATTTAATTTTTAAAATTTAATCTCTCCTGAAAATTTTTCCTAAATAAAAAAATACTGTCTTTTGATTTTAAAAAAAATCAAAAAAATATTGAATGTATTTTCCTTTTTATTTTTAGAAACACAAAGATTGTTTAAAAAATTATCAAAAGTACATTTAAGACATGTTTATATTTTAAAAATAAAACGTACATTAGAACGTTATTATTTTGTCAATGATGTACATGTTGTCAAAAACACTATTTTTGTAAAAATAGGAGAGAGAAGTTTTAAAAAAAATAAGATGATCATAGAAACTCTTTGTACATTTAAATATATAAAAAATGATATCATTCTACGTATAGTATAAATAAAACGTTCTTATTTATATTTGTCTTATTGGCATTAAAAATGAGTCAGAAAAAAATCATCCATTATAATGAACGTTTTTGGCTTTTGAATCCAAGAAAATACGGGACAGTTGCTTTAAGAACAGCAGACAATCTATATGAGTTTCAACAATCTCCTTGGATACACGGTGTAATACCAACGAGTTTTCTTAACGGTTATAAAATTAAAACAAATATTCGTGCTCCAGGTCCATTTACAGATTTTTCATTGACATTTAGTAACAATAGAAAATTTCAAACAGATACACAGAATTATCTTACGGGAGAATTAGAAGCAAGAAAAAAAGATTGGTTTAAACGAAAAATAATTCATAGTATTGATGTAAAACTTAAAAATAATATTCGTGAAAAATATAACGATGCATTAGGATGGAGTATTGTTCAAGTTAAAAAAGAGTTATTCGAACAGGGTGAATTGGGGGCATATATTGGAAAACCTAATAAACCCTATTTTAGCTCTAATCAATTGTTTATTGATCCTGAGCAAAATTTATTTAACAATGATAAACGTTTTGCAGATTTAGCTTATAATTTACCTGCTGACGAAGATTTTATATTGATTCAAAAAATTCAATTTATAGATGATCATTTTTTTTATAAATATGGTGTTAAAACGGGTGAAGCGGATAAACCCTATAATGAATACGATATTTCTATTGTTTATTCTGATGGATATACGTAGATAGGGGTATATATAAAGATCGTTTTATCAAAAGAGGGGTACGTGTCATGGCTATGTTTCAGCGAGTACAAAATCAAGAGGGATATAAGATTTATTATGATATAACACAATATCGTTATGTGGAATCCGTTTTTTTTTGGCATTTAGTAGGAAGTGTGGAAATTGAAAAATCAAGATATCATATACTAATATCTATAGCTGATTATGAAGCATATTTACGGTATAAATTTATACTGGAAGTAGAATGTTCAAAAAATCCCAAAATGTATATTATACATCAAGAGGAACACGATATTCCAGAAGAATGTTATGAATTTCTTCGTAAAATATGTGAAGCATGGAATGATGACCTATCCCCACGTATCAACGACAAAGGAATTGGAGAATATTTAAAGATACTAGATTATGATAGAAAACATTGTTTTAGTTATGAGTGCTTTAGGAGTATTATAGCATTATATTATGATTTTTGGCGTTATAATAAAACTATAAAATACACTTGTAAAAAATGTAAAGGGGAATGCGAATGTAATGTGGATTACCCTAATTTCATCAGTGTAAATTTTAATGAAATAAGAGCTTGTAATGTAGAAAAATATTCAACGGACAATAACCTCTTATGTGACGAAATAATACACTGAATGTATTTTTTTATTTTTAAAAAACTAATACATTAAAAACTTTTCAACATGGTTTCTGGGTTTATGATATACAAGTCCTCCTTTTTGAAAACGTCTTTTGATTTTTTTCGTTTTTAGTTTTGCAATAATTTTTACTACATTAGCTTTTTTTTTAAGCTCTTTTTTAAAATCGTTTATGAAAAGTTTGCCGTATTTATTGACTGTTTTATTTCCTCCACGTTGTCTTTTTTTCCCTTTAAAAATACCTCCACGTTGCCTTTTTTGCCCGTTAAAATCACCACCCCGTAATTTTCTTATTCTTCCTACCATTGTGATGAAGGTTGTTGTCTCTGCCAATAATTATCACCATAGTCTGCAAAAATTTCTTCATGGGGTTTTATATGTTTTATACTTTCTAAATACATTTTTTTATTATTGGGGTCGTAAACAAAATCGGAATTATTTTTATATATAGAACCGGTTTTCCCATTATTCGCATAACGTGCTGCGGCGTGAGTTGTCAAATAAGCATCGATACAAGTGTTTGCATCGTTACAAATACTATATACAGCATTAGTGTTTTTACCATATTTACGATCCAATTTGACCTGTGTTGTTTTTTGACCCGTATAATAAGAAATATTACGATCGGGTTTAAAAGGTTTTTTCCAAGCAAATAATCCTTCACCAGCATTGGGGATATTTGATTTCTTGATACGTAAGTTATTTTGTTTTGCTAAATGAATCCAACATTTTTTTGTTTTTGCTGTTCGTTTACGACATCTTATTTTTTTTAGGGTATTACTTCTACATTGAAGAACGTGACGTATACTTTGAGATTTATCAGTGTTCCGTTTTTTTTCGAGGTAACTTAATTCTTACCATTTTTTTTAAAATATAGTTTTTATTCCTAAATAATCATTATTTTTTTCATGTGTCTGAATAAATTTTACCAAACATTCTACTTTATAGATAATATCTTCGGGACAGTTGTATATTTCTTTTTTTAATTCTGTTATTCTTTGTTTTAAAATCTTTGATGAAATAGGTATTATCTTTTCTTTATCTTCTGTAAAATTTAGTAAACATTCCTTTAAAAGATACGGCGTAAATAATATTGAAGGATCATTATCTTGAATTTCATACCCGATATAAGGTGCGTTAGACGTTTTTAAATATATTTCAATATACACAATTTCACTCATATTTTTTTTACTCTCTTTTTTTGTTTTAGTTTTTTTTAAATGGGTTCTTTATTCTCAAAAAAAATACCTCCTATACTTACGTTGACATGTATTAATATACAGGATTCATACGATGTCACTATTGATCGTGTTGATGGTGAAGACGAAAACATAAATAAAAATAAAAGTGCGTGTTTTTCTTGTTTTAGAAAAAAAAAAGAAGATGAATGATGATCAGAAAAAATTAAAATATAGTCAAAAAGATATAGATAAAATTGTAAGTTTATTTAATAAGAAAAAAGAAAGTAAGAAAAATGAAAAAATAAACGATTATTTTTCTGTTAATCATATAGAAACTATTAGTAGAGAAAAATTTAAAGTCACTGAACAACATTTTTCTTTGGATGTTTCACGGGAAAAAACGGTTAATTTTATTAGTTTTATTCAATCGTTATCGTTGGTTTTTTCTTATTTAATTAACATTGCACGGGCAAATGTAAAAAGTGATGACGATTATGTTAGATTTATCTTTAGTAATGCGCCAAAAAGTTTTTTCTCTACAGCCGTTTTACCCGTGAAAGACTTTGACGTTAAATATTTCTTAAATATTATGGAAAAATTTATGCAGAGTAATAAAGAAATAATAGCTAATGGTTGGAATAGTAAAGTAATTGTTCAAACTTTTCCCGCAGGAATAAGTACAAATAAAAAAAAAAATAGTGTACTAAGGAAAAAAAAGTATTTACAATAGTTTGAATAAGGGAAATGCTACAGATAAAGGCGGTGTGAAAAGTAATGTAAAAAAATATGGTCGTAAATTTCGCACGGGTGTATTTTATATTCTTAGCCATGTATTATTTCGTACAGTGAAAGATTGTTGTTTTGCTTTAGCAATATTAGTGGGTTTATCATTTTTAAAACAAGACTATAAATATTTTATAATGAAAAGAAAACCAAATAAACCCGTTGATGATTTATTTACGTGTGAAGAAATTCGAAATGTATATCGGGAATGTGGGATCCCCGAGGGTAATGTTGATGCTACACAGTTTAATTTTGTATATAATAATTATTTAAAAAAACAGGGTGTTGATTTGTTAGTGTATGCTGACACTCATTCCGATAATATAATTTATGATTCGCGAACTGATAGTGAAGGTAATCTTATTAAATTGACTAATGATATTGTATGTTTATGGTTTAAATAATAATCATTACGATGTAGTCTTAAGTATAAAGGAATTTTCTAAACTCAGCACCAGTTTCTTTTTGTGTTAAATGTATGAGTTATTTTACACGCCATGAATATGTCGATAATCACCTATGTGCTACAAATAACTTAACTTGTTTACGATGTTATAAATATCCGAATAATTGTAAAGATAAAAATAATAAACTTATTTGTAGCAGTTGTGATATAATTTTTTATAATGAAAATTGTTTTACAAATCATTTAACAAATAAAATTTTTAAACCTTCTCAGGATAATTATAACCGTTTAACACCTTGTCAAATATTTGTTTTATTGTAAAACCTGTAACAAAATTTGTCCTCGATTCTTTTTCATTTTTTCTAATAAAACAGTTAAACATGATTGTAGCAAACGATTTTGTTTTCATTGTGACAAATACATGAAACAACCTCATTTTTGTTATGTGAAGCCCCTTTCACTTGAATATAACAAGAGGAAAGAAAGTGAACCCACTTTATTTTTTTTTGATTTTGAAACAAAAGTAACCGAAACTAAATTGCTCGTACCGTTTTATTGTATCGTCCAAAAGGTATGTAAAAAATGTCAACATATTGAATTTAAAAAAACAAAAATATTTGAAAAAAAGGATCAAGAAATTATCGATAATACTATTGAAAAAGTTAGTTGTTGTGGGAATAGACAATTTATTTTTGATAACAATGTTATTGAAACTTTATGTGAATTTATGTTTGAACAAACAAATTCCGTTTGGATAGCGCATAACGGGGGTAGATTTGATACTATTTTTATTTTAAAATATCTTTTAGAAATAAAACAGATAATGCCGAATACTATAATGAACGGTACTAAAATAATGAGTTTAATAATTAAAGAACAAAATATTAGAATCCTCGATAGTTATTTGTTTTTTAGTATGAAATTAGCGGATATTCCAAAAGCAATGGATCTTCAAGGGGAATGTAAGGGATTTCATCCTTATGAATTTTACGATTTAACTTATGAGGGTGAAATTGTAGATCGGAAATTTTTTGATACGAAACATATGAATACAGCAACACTTAATGAATTTGAAAAATGGTATTTAGAAAAAAAGAAAGAGAAATATATATTTCGTAAAGAGATTTATTATTATTGTTGTAGTGATGTAGATATTTTAAGAAAGGGATGTGTTAAATTTTCTACAATGATCGGTACCATAGGGCATATTACACCCTTTTATGCAAAGAATTGTATTACGATTGCTAGTTTAGCTTTGAAAGTGTATAGACTTAATTTTTTAAAAAAAAATTGTGTAGGAATTATTCCTGCTTCGGGGTATAGGGGTGGTGTAAAACAGAGTTTAATTGCTATTGATTGGTTAGATGAAATTAATCGAGAATTAGGAGGAAATTTAGAATATATCTGTTCACAAAATGGGGAGAAAAAAATTCTAGGACGTTTTGTCGATGGTTTTTATAATGAAACGATATATCAATTTCATGGTTGTTTTTATCACGGATGTCCCAAATGTTTTGACCCCTATGCATTAAACGTTCTTACAAACGAAAAATGTAGTCATTTATATGCAAATACGCAACGTTTTTCTTGGACAATAAAAAATGCCGGTTACAAATTAATCGAGATGTGGGAATGTGATTATTTAGAAGAAAAAAAATATACACAGAAACAATTAATTGAAAAGAAAAGAAAATTTTATCCGTTTACTCCTTTAACACCACGTGACGCATTATATGGTGGACGAACTTCCCCCGTATGTTTATTTAAAGAAACAAAACCCAACGAACGAATAAGTTATGTAGATTTTACATCGCTATACCCTCATGTACAAAAAAATTATGATTTTCCCGTGGGTCATCCTACTATTTTACTGGGGAAAGATTGTAATAAAATAAAAATCAAGTACATATTTGGTTTAGTAAAATGTTGTATTTTACCTCCTCGAAATATTTAATTTCCTGTTTTACCCGTTAGAATAGATGGGAAATTATTATTTCCATTATGTTATAAATGTGCTGTGGATAAATGTAATAAATGTGAACATAATGAAAGCGATCGATACTTGACGGGTACTTGGACTAGTGTTGAGATTAATGTTGCTATAGATAAGGGATATAAAATAATTGCTCTTTACGAAATATATCATTTTGAACGCAAAGAAAAAATCTTTTCACAATACGTAAATCAATTTTTAAAAATCAAACAAGAATCTTCAGGAATTCCTACGGATTGTTTGAACGCAGATGGAAGTAAAAATGATGATAAAATTAAACAGTATTGTAATGATTATTTAAAAAATGAAAATGTTTTTTTAGATAAAGACAAAATAGAGAAAAATCCCGGATTAAGAACTATTGCAAAAACATTTTTAAATTCGTTATGGGGAAAATTTGCCCAAAACGAAAATAATACACAAGTGTGTTTTTTAAACGATTATGAAGAATTATTAAATATCGTCAATGATAAAAGTAAAAAATTAACATCGATGGAATTTATAAACGAAACATTATTACGTTGCACATATGAAAAAATTTATGATGCAACAACCCCTCTAAAAACGGGAAATGTAATCATTGCATGTTTTGTTACTGCATATGCACGTTTGAAATTATACGAGTTACTCTTTAAATTAGACGATCGCGTTTTATATTTTGATACAGATTCTGTTATTTATATATCTGATGAAAATAATTATACTGATGTTAAAACGGGAAATTATTTAGGAGATTTAACGAATGAATTAAATGAAAATGAATGGATAACAAATTTTTGTTCAACGGGTCCAAAATGTTACGCGTATATAACTAATTTAAATCAGGAATGTATTCATGTGAAAGGTTTTACTTTAAAAAATGAAACAATAAAAGAAAAATTGAATTTTTTATCCTTGACACAATGTGTTAAAAATCAAGATCAGATCATCGAAATTAAATATCACAATAAAATATGTAAAGATAAACTTTTTAATTTATTGAGGATGAAATAAAAAAATTTTCATTTACATTTAATAAACGTGTTGTTAAAAATAATTTTAATACGATTCCGTTTGGATTTTTAGATAACTGAAATGAACAATGTTTCATTACCATTTCAACACCCTTTTATGTTAACGTTATGCGGTCCTAGTCAAAGCGGGAAAACATATTGGATATTACAATTATTGAAAAATATTAACATTATGATTACACCTGTAATTGTTAAAATGGTTTATTTATATTCAATTTATCAACCTCTGTACGCTGAAATGGAAAAAGTTCTTGCGGAAAAAACAGATATTAGTGTCGAATTTATCGATTGTCAAAGGGGTATTCCTCGCATTACTGATATACAAACGAATACCCGTGAAAATACGTTAATAATATTAGATGATCTCATGTTAGTTGCAACATCATCAAAAGAAAATCTTGAAAGAATAGATAATATTGCAACTCAAGATGTCCATCATCGTAATATTAGTGTTATTTTTACATGTCAAAATTTAACATATGGTAATGGTAAATTGCGAAATTTACGTGTCAATAGTCAATATTATGTTATGTTTAAAATTTTAAGCGATTATAATAATATGTATACGATATGTGATAATAAAAAAATTAATAGAAATAGATTTAATAAAGTATTAAGTGAAATTAATGAGAAACCCTATGGTTATTTGGTATTTGATAATTGTAGAAAAGGGTATGAAAATTGTAGAATTAGAACCAATGTATTTCCCCATGAATCAACGATAATCTATGATTTGTAAATAAATGTAAAAAGAAAAATAAATGTTTGTTAAAAAAATTGCTTTTGTTGTGTAAGATTGAACATGTTTTGTTTGCTGACATTATGCGTTAAATCGTATAATAAATCATGATGGTTTATTGCAACACCGTTTATTTTTATTATATCTGTACCCCCAATTTTAATTTTTTTCCTTTCAAGAAATTCTTTTATTTGTTGACCACTTGCCACAGTCGGTGTTTTCCTTACCTCGGGTGATTCATCATTGGTCACCTCATTTTCAAGTTCATTACTTTTTCTTTTCATATTTTGTTGTCTTTTTAAAAAACTAACCATACTCTCTGCGACACGTTGATCATTATTAACTTTTTTCATTTCTTCTTTCATTTTATTTTTACTTTCAATAAGATCGAAATTATTTTTGTTGTTAATTCCCTGCAATAATTTTTCGTTTTCATGATCAGTTTTGATTAAATCTAAAATTTCATTTAATTTACTCGGATTAATTAATTGCATTTTATTTACTTCGGTCATTTTTTTTTATTTGTTGGTTAAGTAATTTGTATGCTTTTTGATATATGTTGATTATACGAAAATCCTCAGATAATAATATTTTTAAATCTTTTTCTTTTATTTTGTTCTTTGAAAACTTATTCAAAATATATTTATTATCACTGGAAAGTTGGATAGAAATTTTTTTATTTAAAATATTTTTAGCAATGTATTGTAATTTATTAATTAATTGAGAATCTAACAACGTATTTTTTTTATCAATATCTGCTTTAACTCTTTCCCTACGGGCGCAGTTAAAATGGGTCACTGAAGACCCGCAAAGTCGTCAATCGGAAAACACGGCACACGGTAACGCAAGATTAAAAAATTGAATTCGACAAGCGCCAGGAACATGAAATCCACGCACACGCCAAGTTTGATTTGATTTCATAAACAACTCTGCGATTGGTGGAGTTTGAGTTTTCAAGATGCTACGCTGCGTGCAAGATGGCCTTTTCTGGAAAAATGTAAATTTTGCAACCTGATTTATGATAATTAATGCTAATTTTATTAATATAATTTGTTGTTCGGAAATTTAAAAGAACAAGTAAAGCCGGTTTATTGGGCTTCCAGAAAATGTATAGCTTTCGCAACAGTTATGGTTATTTCAAGAGATATCAATAGAACAACGTGGTCGTTCAATTTTTGATGTTTTTCAGCCGTAAGGAAAGAGTTAATCAGCAATAATAGGTAAATTGAAAATAATCGAAGAAAAAGCGTGAAAGGAAAAGCAGTTTATTATCTGTTGAATTGAAAATAATCAAAGTAAATACAGTTTAACAAAGCAAAAAAACGGTCAGTGACAAAAAATGAACCCCCTTCTCTGCTCCCCCTACCCCCCTCAATGAGAGGAATTATGTAAGGGTTACCCGAAGCAGAGTCTCTGCAGAGATCCCACCCGCACCGGTCCACCCGCACGGGAGCTCATACTTTTAAATATATACGCAAGCTATCTATACACTACATAGACAATACGTTCTATGCATGTGGGTCAAAAAGGTCAAAATTAACCGTGTTTAGAAATGTAGGAAATAATTCACCAAATTTGTTAAAAATTTGATATGTGTGTTGTTTAGCCGACTTATAACGATGATGAAACATTCAGGCGAAAATATAAAATTGATCGATGCGAAAAAATACCGACCATTGTATATTAACTCTTTCCCTACGGGCGCAGTTAAAATGGGTCACTGAAGACCCGCAAAGTCGTCAATCGGAAAACACGGCACACGGTAACGCAAGATTAAAAATTGAAATTCGACAAGCGCCAGGAACATGAAATCCACGCACACGCCAAGTTTGATTTGATTTCATAAACAAACTCTGCGATTGGTGGCATTTTGAGTTTTCAAGATGCTACGCGGGCGTGCAAGATGGCCTTTTCTGGAAAAATATAAATTTTGCAACCTGATTTATGATAATTAATGCTAATTTATATTAATATAATTTGTTTTGTTCGGGAAATTTAAAAGAACAAGTAAAAGCCGGTTTATTGGGCTTCCAGAAAATGTATAGCTTTCGCAACAGTATGGGTATTTTCATGAGATATCAATTGAGAACAACAACGTTCATTTTTGATGTTTTTCAGCCGTAAGGAAAGAGTTAAGATATTTTTTTAACGATGGTAAAAAATCCTTTTTTTTTTTTCAAAAGCTTTTTTCTTTATTTTATTTAATTGAACTAATGTTTCTAAAAATTTTAAATCATCTTCGCAACTTGATGAAGAAGAAGTAACGGAACTTTCACTATCCATTTCATCACTAACATCATCGCTAACAACATCACTATCATTTTCGCTATCAACTTCATCCACCTCATCATCATCATCTCTTGAATTATCATTTTTTTCGTCTTTTTTTACCTCTTCTTTTTTTAATTCATCATTTTTTTCTTCATTCATTTTTTTTATGCGTAAACTGAAAACGGTGGAAATACAAGAATATGTTCACGATTTAGGGGTATTTTGTTAATAACTGTTTTTTTTATTTTTGGTTTATTTATTCTATTCTTTGTTGTAATGGGTTTTGTGTTCTTCATTTTTTTTGTACATCCCCTTGTCACAAATGTTGATAATTAAATGCTGTGTAATAATCTTGCAGGGGTATTTAATCCCACTCTAATTTCATTTCGAAATTCACCAACAAATATTAACGCCCCTACAACTGTATTTTGAGAAAAATGAAAATCCACATTAACATTTCCCGAGGGTCTTATGGGTAATACTGCAAGATGAGAGTCTCTATTATCTGTTAAATCAAATGCTAATATAGAATACCCGTTTATAAAGTCATTATAAGTCATGGGCATTTCTGAATAGTTGCGATTTAATACCGAACGTAATTTTGAGTAAGCTTCAGCATGATTTTCAATTCTCCCGACAACAGCGTTATTTACGGAAACTTCAACATTATCATAATTAGGCCAGTTAAACTCAAAAATATTATGAGTATATGATCCGTTCTAATTTGCTAATGGGGAAAATACAATATATAAACGTGTAGGAACGCTACCATTAAACACATCGATTACTTGATGTGAATTTCGTCCTGCAGCTACTGATTCAGTAATACAACGATAATTGGTTGTATAATATAATGTTTCTTTATTATGGGTCACCATCCCTATATTAAGCGCATTTGATAATTGTTTTTTGGGTTTAAATACAGGAATTTTTATTTTAAAATCGTCTAGGGTAATTATAGTATCAGCAACGGGCATATTCGCATGATTGGCACCCATCATTACAATTGTATTTAGTGCACGCGTTAAACGTAATTCAACTTTATACGCTGTGGGAATATATATTTCAGAACCACCTTCGCTAAATAATGAACAATCAATCTCATCTATCAAATTCTGCGCTTGATTTTGAAATGCAATTGTTTTTTGTCTCCCTCCTGCATTTACGACATTAGTTCCATTCGTGAAACCCACGATATCGCTCATATGTTCGGCTGTATCTAAATATGCTAAATTAATCTCTTTAGAATCTTAAAATCCCGACGGTGTTTGACGCGTTATAAATTCTATCCATGATGCAAAATGTGCAAAATTATCTGATGGTGTAATTAAATTTTCATTTATTTTTAATTCTTTTGTTTTCCACATTGTACGAAGGGGTAATGAAATCATCGAAAACCCCGATGCTGCAGGTGCTATAAGTCCAGCAGCATTTCTAATCGATACTCTAGCCATTATTTTAGCATCGCTTGTTTTCATTAATCCAACGGCGTTCCCATGTCTTGTAAACGTGTATACTGACGATTGATTGTCTACAGGCGTTGCGATAATTTCCGTTTCACGACATTCCGTAAACGTATCATTATAGGGTGATGAAGTAAAAAATTGTAAAGGCTCGCTAAATAATATGTCATTTTTTTCCACATCTTCAATTTTTTTACTCATTTTATTTTCTTTTAAACGTTAATTTTAAGAATATTTGAAAGTGTTCCCAACACTTGAGGAAGAAACATACCCAGTGCCAATGCGCCACCAAAACCTCCTTTTTGTATTTTTCTTCTACGTTTATTATTCCTCTTTTGTTTTTTCTTTTTTTGATATATTTTTTACGCGTCATTTATTTTATTTTTAAAAAACAACAATAAACACAACAACAATAAAAATAATAATAATATACACAACATTATGATTTTTTTATATAACTTTTTTTTTATTTATACTTTTTTTACACAGTCTATCTATTTTGTAAAAAACGTATTACATTTGGATCTATTTTTTTTCTCTTTTTTTTATTATCACTTGTATAATAAGTATCTAAATTTAAATTTGAGGGTAATCCCACACCCTCATTTAATAAAATTTCTTTCTTAGTTGGATTTTCTTTATTTTTTCTTTTCACAACAAAATATGATGAGGAATAATTTTTTCCACGATTTCTACCGTTTAACAATTCAGTATAATCTTCTACGGATAGTTCATTTATTTTTTCAGTCATTATTTTTTTCTTCAAATAAATTTATATATATCTTAATTTCTTCACCTTTTAACGGTACGTTATTCTCATAGTTAATAAAGAACTGTAGTGATTGTTTAGCCTCTTTATCACTCATAAATAAAAAATAGGGGAATTTTTTTTTTTCATCATTTAATGATGTATAAGGATTTTTTTCGTCAATATAAAATAATTATTTTATAGTATATATAAAACGTTGTGTTGCATTGGAAATAATAGTAGATGAAGAAACTGAAATCGTTCCATTATATATTTTTTTTGAATGTGTTATTGCACTGAAATCCATTTTGTTTGCACACGTAATTCGAAATGAATTTTTGATATTTTTATATTCAATCGAATTTAAATTCCATAAAAAATTTTTCCCACTATTTACTAACACGTAAAGAGAAAAAGGATAAAATATTTTATATTCTTTAATTATCATTTCCCCATTTTTTTCTTCAAGAACAATCAAAAGCATTATGTTGAATGTATTAAACAATCAATACTAAGCGTTCCTGAATCAAAAGGAACTAATTTTCCTGTAGTATCTTTAACTTTAATATGAATTTCTCTTATAATGTCTTTTTTAAATTTTCTCAATGATTTTGGGGGACTATAAAAAACTAATTGTCCATCCCCCCCACCACCTTGTCGATTCCATTGAATGGGTACTGTTGTTAACAATTCGGAACAACTATCACCAACTAACCCCAGTTCTATTTCATCACAATATATAAACATTTTATTTAATCCGTCGGATACATCGGGTAAGTAATCAAAATGTTTAGAAAAAAGGGTTCGAGGTGTAGGGTTATCTTTTTTTATTTCAAACAAGAGTGGTACGATTTCAAGACCTTTTTCATTTTTTAAACCTAGCATAAAAGCTATTTTTTTTGAAAATAATATATTAATCTTTTGATTAAAAGAAGCATATTGAATACCCTTTTTTTCTACCGTAGTCTTGTTAGATAATCGAAATTCATTTACCTGTAACCCATCGACTGCTTTACTCGCATTTTCATATACCCAATACTCAATCTCAACATTAACATAATAATTACTTTCCCATTTGACCCGATGGTAAAAAAAATTTCAAATCCTTCTAAGATATTATTTAAAAATATAATTAATGAAGACAAATCATAAATTCCGTCGGGTATAATAAAATTTATCCGATGTAGAAACGAACTCACTGTTTGCGTATACCGAATTATTATTTCTTCAGGTATAAAATTCTTATAGGTTATGATAAATGAAAAAAAACATTCGTCACCTAGAATATTTTTAGTTGTTTGAGGATAACAAACTTGTAAAACTTCTAAAAAACATTCATTGTTCAAAGCATCAATGGGTTGTGCAATTTTCATTTCAAAATCATTAATCAAATTCTTTTGAAGTCCTCTTGATATTGAATTACTAGCAATGTGTAAATTCATTTTTTTTTTTAAACTTGTAATTCAGCACGATAAAAAATTCCTTTAATTTCTTCACGTTGTTCGTCTTCTAATTGATATGTAACGGGATCGGTGATAAATACTTTTTTAATAAAAAATATCTCATTAGTCCATCGTCGAAGACTGCTTTTTTCAAAAATATTATTTTTTACTCTCGCAATACGTATACGAGTACCTTCTTGTATCAGATCTTGAGTGGGAATAGGATAATTTAAATGATCACGTACTATTTTATTTTTTACTTTGCGTATTTTTCCTTTTTTTTCTTCGCGATAAATTTCAAACGGTGTTGCACCAGCTATTGCTTTATGTGGGGAATTATTATAACGATTAACAATAAGGGGTAAATACTGAATATAGTCAAATTCTCCAGTCATTGTTAAAACACGCCGAACCATTGTTTTTAAAGTTCCAATTACCCGTTCCACATGGGATGCTTTTATTTCTCTATTTATACGTATGAAATACTTCAAAATTATATTTTTTACTTAATTTCGTACGTATATCTTGAAATTCTGTTCCTTCATCACTTTGAATTTTAAGAGGGGCTATTCCTTCTTCAATAAGAATACTTTCAAATTTATTTTTAACATTATTAGACGTTTTCTTTTTTATTAATTTTACCCAACAAAATCTTGAAAAAATATCAATACACACCAGCCAATAACGATATTGATTATTATATCGGGCTAAATCTTTATTTTCAGCTAAATCAATTTCCCATTGTTCATTATTTTTATTAACAGCATATTTCAAACGTCTATATTTTTTTTTTACTACTACTATGTAATCTATAATTAGAATAATCCTCATCAGTTAATGTCTCTCCTTTTAATAATCTTGAAGCTTTTTCAATAAAGTCAGCAGAAAATTTAGTTTTTTTCTTTTTACTCATTTCTATAATAAAGAAATAAAATTAATATAATATTCTTCAAGTTCATCAACGAGTTCTTTGTCGCGTAATATTCCCATAAAATCAACTTCTATATTTTTACAGGCTAACTCTTTATTTATAGTATTGCCGTACAAACATAATGTATCTTGTATATTTTTACAATACCAAAAACGATAATAAAAAATTTCTGAAATTATTGTTGGACTTAAACGGTGACAAACCTCATCATCATCACTTTCTACTTTTATTTTCTTAATCTTTTCGTTGTCGTCGTCATCGTCGACATCGTCGTCAAAATTGAGTGTGGTTTTCTTTTTCTTCAATACTCGTTTTTTGACTGGGATAGGTGGGGATTTATGACCTGTTGCATGATTATACTTTCTTAGGGCAATAATATATTCATCCAAGGAATCTTTCTTTTTTATATGAAAACTACCCCAATCATCAGACCATACGATTTCACTTGACGTTGCGTTGTTGTTGTTGTTGCTGGTTGTCGGTGTTGGATCACCGTCAAATTCCATTGCATCGGTTAATTCGTTATCTTGATGTTGATAACAAATTTCCAAACCACCCCACGCATCTGTACGAACAACCAAACGGCATGTTTGCTTTTTCCAATTTTCAAATCTTACCACTTCAAAAAATATCTGCACCAATTTCTCTTGAATGCTAATCTTATTAAGAACATTCAACAATGAAGGAATATGATCATTTTTCACTTCAACAGCGCTATTGTATGTGAACTTGTCACATCTTTTATTTGTCGGATATACTTTGGCGAGAATAGCATTACCGTTGATTTTTTTGTGTGCAATTATTTTTGCAGACAAATCTGTATACGATTGCATTTTATAAAAATGATCATATTGTTGTCTCGCATAAAGTTCCACCATCTCTGAATCTGTTCGGTAAATGATGAATCACTGTAGGGACAGTGTTTATTTTATACCCTCACAATTAAAAAAAATTTCCATCAAAAAATTTTTTTTACACTAATAACATGTATAATTGATTACAACATTTGATATCGAATAAACTATAGTGTTTTCTTTGCATAACTCCTAAAATTTTACATAACTTTTTATGTTGTTTTTGTGTTTTTATTTTACATTCTATTTTATTTTCTAGAAATGCAACAAGTGCTTTCCCTATTCTTCCATTTCCATCGGAAAAAGGATGAATGGTTTCAAAAATAAAATAAATCAAAACTGATATATGTTTTCTTTGATAGTTTTTTACGTAAAATTCATCTAAATGTTCCATATATTGTTGAATATATAAAGGATCAATCCCCTCATGAAATCCAACAAATCTTTTTTTTTGACTGTAATGTCCAGCATTCGTTAAATGGACCATAGATATTTCATGAATAGTTTTACAACATTCACTTATTTTCCATTTTTCATTTTTTTCCATATAAAATTTTCGAAGGGCAAAACAAAAATCTCCCACATCTCATCCAAAATTATTTTTCATTTTCTTCGTCCTCTTCCATTCGTATAACATCATACGCAAACACTTTAAATTTTATACAGTCTTTTATTTCCATTTTTTCTAACATACACGTTTGTTCACTAATACTTTTATAAAAATTATCCCAATTAATTCGATTCAGTCATTTCATACATAGGATTGTATGCAGCTAAATCATAATTCAATGTTGTTTTTATATACTTTTTTATTATAGTAAATAATTCTATTACATCTTCCTCAAGCATTATTACATTTGCAAATATTTTCTCTTTACACTTAAATTCTCCTATAAACCCCCCATAATCTTGCTTAACAACTACAGAATAATTAACTTGGGTGTGATTTTCATTTAAAACATAATTACTTTTGTTTAAAATACTTAATTTCAAAGGATCAAACTCAAAAAAATAACTTTGACTCTTACAATTTTTATACCGACATTTATCAAGGGATACTTTACCCTTTTTTATATAATATATAAAATTCCCAAAAACATATCTAATATTTTCGTCAGGAAGACCTTTTTTTTGTCTATTGAATAAACTTCCTATAGGGTTATGTTTACGACAATAAAAAATAAAACATGAAGTGAACATGATAATATTTTTAATTGAACTACAATAAGCATAAGAATTGAAAATACTAGGTGCTACCATTAACAAATAAATATTTAAAAAAAGAGCAAAATCACCTTTCTGGCCTTGTATGTGCTTAAATTTGCTTACTAAACTTTCTTTTCCAAAACCCAGGGTATAAGATAAGTATTTTCTTTCAAAGGTTAGATTTTGTACAAAATATGTATAATGATACCTATCATTGGTTTTTAAACATTGAAATAAATCTGAGGCGTCGATTTCAAGGGGTAATACAACAAATAATTATTTAAAACAATCGGGAAATGAAAAAAAACTACAGCATAACGTGTCTGATTCAACTAGTATAGTACGTTGTTCAAGCCATGATCTCTTCAAGGTATATTTTCTTTGACTTGCTTGTATATTCGGGATCAAATAAGAGAAACGATCTTCTAGAATAAAATAGGATTCCATTCCGCAGTTTCCTTTGATTTTTTTCATATTGACTATATAGCTTTCTTCACCTGGGTGAATGTTTTCACATTTCATCCTGGGACATGTGACATATTTTCCACGATAATAATCAAATAAACCACATAACCAAAATAAATATCCAATTTCTCCTTGGTTAAAATATTGAAAATAAAGAACAACTCTTAAAATTGTTTCAATCATAATGCTGTGATTTTTGAAAATATTTTTTACTCTTTATATAGCTTTTTCAAAATTCATTAAGCTAAATAAACATTAATCTAAATAAAATAAAAACCCTTTTGTTTTCGGGTTCATTCTTCAGTTGAATCTCATGCAGGCAATATGTCAAAACCCAAGCAGTATGATCTTCACTATCTTAAAGAAAATTGCCGAAATCAAAAATTTATTGTACGTAAATGTGAACAAATCCTAAATCCATGATTTCCTATGAATCGATTAAATATAAATTTGGAAGTTATGGAGTATGTAGAAAATAAAAAGCTTAATTATAAACAATATATAACAACACATGTGGCAGGAGATTGTGGTATACATAATTTCATAGATCAAGAAGTGTATATAAATTCTTTTTTTTAAAATAAAAAAACGCATTTCTCGATTTATTTTGAACTGTTTTATTTCAAATATTTAATTCATTAAAATTACATAATTCCCCACAACAATCTAAATATACATGTTGTTGCAACATAGATTTATCAAAATGTATTTTATTTATTAATGTTACAATATAATTTTCCATTACTTGGTACCATAAATCACATTAAGTATCGATAACATATTTTCATCTTTAATAAGAACTAAATAAAGCTCTTCACCATCAAAATTTTCACGAAAATGATAATTTACTAATCTAAATCTTGAATCCTTACATTCACCATACAAAAACGTTTTTGAATAACAGGGGATATTATTTATCTCAAAACAATCAAGGGTAGAAATTAACGTAGGTAATCTCGGTTCTCTATCAATAAATACTACATGTTTTCCTACTAACTGATCATTAAAATGACATAGTCCAGCTAAAACCGGTTATTAAAAATCTATAATATCTTTTTCCCCCCATATCGTTTCCGAAATATAGATTGTTCATTTTTATCTTCCACATAAATGTTAAAATATTTATAATCATAATCAGCACATCTAAACTGATAGGGATGCTCTCTCCATTCCAAAAAATAAAACGTTGAATCGCTGTGTTTTTTCTATCTCAAACAATTCAGCATGTAATAAATATTGAATGTCGGGGTAAAGAATTTCATTCAAAATCACGCTCAGCCATTTAAATCTTTTTAAAAAAACGTCTTTTCTTCTATTCGTCGTAAACCCATTTCCACTGAAACATTCACTGTATATTTCCACCGTATATTTAACTTGTTTAACACCCAACGTTTAAAACTGTTTAGTCTTGAAAGTTTTAATTCATCTGGATGAATCGGACACGGGTGTTTGTTAATACATCTTCCACATGGATGTTTGTTATAATTATAATCTATTATATCGTTCATCTGCTGTTTCTTTACGTTCCATTGTCTAACAAATATATAAACAATTATTTTTTTTACTCTTATTTATACTGTTTTCTTTTTTTAATTTCTGTTTTCTTCTTTAAATCTTTTAACAACGTATCTTCTTTAACAACCATCTCTTTAATCTAACAACGTTTTTTTTGTTTTGGATCTTTCCACGGTGTATAATTCGCACACACTTCCCCACACATATTTCCGTTTTAAGACATTGTCCACAGGGATATTTTGAATAGAATAATCTATTATATCGTGCATCCACGGTTTCCATGATATTTTTGTAAAAACCATTTTATTACATTTTTATTTATATCCTACTAAATTTTATTTTTTATTTTTTTTTATTTTTAGAAATATCTGTCTTTTTATTTTTGATATTTTTCTTTTTATATTTTTTTTTATAAAAAATTATATATAAACGCGTTACCCCCAGTGGGGCAAACGTTATTGTGAATGATGTCGAATTCACATGTACAGTATCGTGACTGTGATGAACATACCGGTAGAAGTTATCAAAGAATAATTGCTGATGACTTTTACCCCTACAAAATTGATGATGCAAGTAACTATTATCCAAGTCGTTTTCTAGCCAAAGAATTACCACCACTTTACCTATGTTGTAAAGAAATGTCAACCTACGGTATTATGCGAATGTATTGAAGTTATACCCTATGAAGATATACCCTCAACGCCTCAAACATATTATCTAGCTCTGGCAGTTAAAAAGAAAACATGAATATGAAAATGATGAATGGAATTGTTCATGTCTGGGTGAAAATCATAACAACAATTGTTGACTATGATGCTTCTGATCTTTTTACAAAAAGAAATTAAACTAATAATAGATTCTAATAATTTTCATGAAAGCTGTAGCATATACTCAATAAAAACTTTTTTTTAAAAAAATTCGTTTTTTTTTATTTATTATATATATAAGCATATTTGATTTAATCATAGTGATAACAAGATGAATCAAGAACAAGATCTCGTGACCTGTGTCAATTATAGGGGTGTAGTCATATTATGACTATACTCCTCGTTATTATTCATGTCATTTTCTTCAAAAACATTTTCCTAACTATACATATTTGGTAGAGGATTGTAAACCTGCTATACTATGTAAAGAATGTAATCCCCCATTTTGTTCTCCACCCAAGTCTACGAACTAACTCTGAAAATTATTAAACAGGGATTACTTGAAGAGAAGGGAATTAACCCTAAAAACAATTCTTGAGACTAAAAGTGATCATCTCTTGTATAAAACAATTAAACTAATAAATGGTAACTCAATAATTCCACAACAAATTAATTTGTAAACATATTTATTTTTCTTGTAATAAAATTTTACACAAAAATAAAAACTCGATATTCTGTTTCTAACTTTCAAGGTTTTTTTATTTTAAAAACATTACAACGAATAAAATATTTGTTTCCCTCTACCCCTATGGTCAATGAAATTGTAGGGTTTAATATTTAATATAGGTGTTTGAGTTTTTGCTTAATTTTACATTACCATTATTAATATTTATATATTTTCCCTTCAATGATAATAAGAGGTTCTGTAAATTTTCCTCCGGAGCTCCAAACGCGTCTGCTTATCATCAATTTGAAATATCGAGGTCCTTGCCAATCTTTTCAGATATATATAATATCCATATCTTAACAACGAGGGAATCACAGGTTCATAATTTACTAATTGTATGGGTTGAGTTTGATAATAAAATGTAAGATAAGCATGAGATTCACATTCTCTCAAAATCAATCATTGAGCGCAACCACATGTTTGAAAAATAATAGAAAAAATATATTTGATACCCTGTTTATATAGTTTTGCAATATCTATAAAAGTAGGTTGTCAAACTATAAAATTTTCACTAAAACGTTCAAAAAAAATATTGTCAAGATGGTCTATTGCAGTTTCTGTTGTTGTGAAGTGTTATTCCTTCTATCATTTTTTCATGCATTACAGATGTAAAGAATTCTTTGTAAAACCATCATTATTGTTATCCTTGTAAACAGAATTACTCACGACTTATCTATAGTAAAATAGTTGATCTATGTGAATGTGATGATAGAATACAAAGATGGAAAAAAACTTATTTGGATTAATAAAATTTTTTTTTAAATACATCGTCTACCATTTCCAAAATTCATAAAACTTATGATTATAATTCGGTATGATCTTTTTTCCATCCTCCTTTTTGAATTTTTTTAGAACGTCGTCGTTTTCGTATTCGTTTTTTTATTTTCGCTTTTCTTATACATCTCCTACTCCTACACTTCATTTTTTTATGTTAATCTGAAGTACGACAATCAATGGTTTTAAAAAAAAAACAACATCTATTTATACTGTTCTGTTTTTTTTTTTTTTTTTAATATCTTTTTCTGAGACACATATATAATATTATATAAGATGTTTAAACTAAAAAACTTTATCATTACTGAAAAAATGTCCGTATTACGTTATGTTAGTATATGTAGGAAAAGTATAACTTTTTTTGACTGCTCCAAAGATACTGTTCAGTGCTATTTATCATGTGAATCTCTTCTTAAAGAATATCCTGAATATATTATATTTTGTAGAGGCTTGCAAACCTGTTATAATAATTGAAACAAAACAATGTTCTGTAATAAAAAAAAATGGTGTGGAAACAACATCCGTATGAAGTAACCCTGAAAGTTATCAATCATGGAGAATCTGGAAAAACACTAAAAATATTATCAGAGGAAGATGTTCCTCATCTTTTACATAAAAATGTTAAGTTTATAAAAACTGACAAAGACATAATTAATTCTTTCTCTTGTATAAATTTTATTTAATAAAACATGTTATTTTTTATTACATGAATTTCTTTCTTTACTCTAAAAGTTTTTTTCTTTTTTGTCGATGCATGTTCTTATAATCAGCTAATTTATTGATTCTTTCACTATTCCATAATTTTCCCATTTTACCCTGACGTTTTCCATATCGATATAACGTTGACGGCTCATATAGTCTACCCTTAAAATGGTAGAAATCATCTAGCATAAGAACGAATTGATTTCTCCCCCATATGGAAGCCAATCAAAAATATCAACTCTTGCTTCTTTGAGATAAACGACCCCTTGAAGAAATCCCAATTCTTTATCTTTTACAATTTCACGACTACATTCAAAAAACGATATTTCATTTAATTTAAGACAATTCTGTGGGAGTATGAATTAATTTCGCTGCCTCTATCATTTTTTCAGCCTTTTCTGGATTACGTCATTTGAAATGACAAATCTTTCGCTGAGGGTATATATCCCGCCATCTTCAACAAAAATAACTGACCATTTTATGATATCGTTTTTTTATACCCCAGGTTTTGTAGAAATGAAATAAAATTTTTCTCAAAAACTTTCATATAAATAAGCTGAAAATTTTCTTTTTCATTTATACGTAAAACATTGTCCCTCTACAAACTTAGTTTTTAGAAAAAAATGGCTACGAAAGAAGAAATAAACGAACGAAGCTGGAGAACCCATACCCCTGAATGGTTCTCCTCTCATATGGGATTACGGCGATAAAGGAGAAGGATACGCGTACGGTGTTCATGTACGGGATACGTCGAAAGTGTTTAATTTCGAAGACTTCAGACCGTCAAACCTATTCAGGATGATTCTGATAGTGATGATAGTTTGAAAGCATTTTTTGGGTGATGATGACGAAGTAAAGGAGGAAAAAGTATTTAATAGAAACAACATTAAAAAAAAACATATACCCGCTGTAATATTAATTGTCTTCGACAGAATTTTCCAAATCAAAAATATATTTTACGACACTGTATATATTTTCCATCGGGTAAGCTATCCGGGTATAAATTATATTTAGAAGTGGTAGATGGGGGAATTCTTTGTCAGCATAAATATCTAACAACAATTATGATAACTGATGATTCCATACTTAGTTCTATTAATAAAGAAATGTATTTAGACTAAATAAAAACAATAAAAAGTTTTGTTTTTTCAAAAAAAAGTTATTTTATTGTGTGTTAAAGTACATTTTATTTTTTTTTAAAAATATATTTCATCTATTTGAAAAACACCAAATAATTTTTGGAGATATTTCCCTCTACAAATTTTATCATTTTTTTTAAAAATACCGTAACTAAAGAATATCAGTCATTCGGTCATAAGATGGCGTCGAGGTAAGAGCTCCATGGCGGAAATTTCTATGATTAATTCTATAAACCAAAATTTGATTATTTTTATTTCAACTCTTCCAATAAAAATAATATGGACGTTTTTTTGGAGGGTAAGTATAAATCACATTGGGTGAGGTATGATGGTCGTTTATAAAGTTTTTTTTTGAATTTTAAAATATCTATCTCATGAAATTGACTACGATCACCTTGATTGACCTTCCGTCAAACTCAAGGATAAACCAAAAACTGGTCGTACAACAACACCAGATTTCATGAGATAAATATATACTAATTCACAAAAAACCTCTTGTATACGACCAGGTGCATATCCCCCCTGATTTGATGGCTGGTCGTTCTATACAGGGTGACCACACTTTAAAAATACGACACCCCCCTGGAAATACGGATTGCAACTCTGCTCTGATTGGTCCATTCAAATCATTCTTGATTCTGATTGGCTTAGAGCTCGTTTCCAATCCCAAACACATTGATATATATATATATATATATATTACTACTGGCCTATATAGAGATGACGGTTTGGCTATCATAAAAAGTAAATCAGCACGTTTAGCAGACAAAACAAGAAAAGATCTCCACAAAATTTTCGAGCAATTTGACCTAAAAATCACCGCCGAATCAAATTTACGTATAGTAAACTTTTTAGATGTAACTTTCGACCTTAACAATGGAAACTATAGGCCCTATAGGAAGCCCAATGACGATCGCTATACATAAATATGCACTCTAACCATCCACCAAGCATAACAAGGCAACTACCTGCATCAATTAACAAACGCATTAAACTCCTTTCGTCAGATGAGCAAACTTTTCAGGAATCTGCACCCTTATATCAGAACGCGCTTAGGCAACAGCAACTTTAATCATGAACTTAGCTACACTCATGATAACACCCGCAACGAACCACGTAGGAATAGGCAACGCAATATCATTTGGTTCAACCCACCATTTAGCAAGAGTTGTCAGCACTAACATAGGACGTAAATTTCCTTAGCCTAATTGACAAACATTTCCCTCCGCACCACAAGCTCCATAAGATTTTTAACAGAAATACAGTTAAAGTAAGTTACAGCTGCATGAACAATGTTAAGTCAATAATCACTAAGCACAATGCACGCATAGCTAGGAACATCAAACCGCAGGATAGAGAACGCTACTAATTGCAGTTGTAGAGAGAACACCATTTGCCCGCTTCAAGAACAATGCATGACTAGAGACATAGTATACAAAGCAACAGTGACAGTAAACTATCACAAACGAAATAAAACACTACATTGGTATGACTGCAACCACATTCAAAGAGCGATTGGCCAACCACACCAAATCTTTTCAACATAAAAAGCATGAAAATGACACCGAACTTTCGAAATATATTTGCGACATTGAAAGAAAACAATAAAGATTTCAGTATTAATTGGCAAATTCTAAAACATTCTATTTCGTACACAGGAGGATCAAAACGATGCAATTTATGTTTAGAAGAAAAATTTTGTATTTTAAAAGAAAAAAATAAGAATAGTTTACTCAACAAAGAGCGGAAATAATTTCACAGTGTCGTCATCGTAATAAATTTCGCGTAATCAACGCAAACAAAGCCATGACCTCATGCTTTGTCCCCCACATACGCCCCCACTTTCCGGCAGAAAGCCTATAAATAAGCGGTCATCCCTTTCGAATATTGTCACTGCCTGAAGATTCTTTTACAGATGAAACAAGTTGTAGCAGACCAGTTTTGAGGTAAGCGAAAATCTATTATTTGCTCTAACTATATGTTGTTGAGCACTCTTTGCATTTCGTAGACCAAAACCTACACGTATATATATATATATATATATATATATATATATATATATTATATATATATATATAATATATAATATATATAAATATATATATATATATATATATATATATATATATATATATATATATATATCTATATATCTATATATCTATATATCTACATATCTACATATCTACATATCTTATATATCCATATATCTATATATCTATATATCTATATATCTATATATCTATACATCTATACATCTATACATCTATACATCTATATATCTATATATCTATCTACCTATCTACCTATCTACATCGCTGATATTACGTGCGCATTATTGCGCCCGTCAAAACATAATAATATTATATCAAATTACACAGATTTACATGACGTTCATGTAACCGCTTTAAATTGCGATATTACAATGACAAACAAGTGTTGGTCCCTTCAAGTATTTGCGCGAATACGACAACAACAATAAATCATGATTTTTAACGTTTTTTTGCTGTAAATCCATCATATAGTGCATTGTGGCATTTGGCACAATTATTGTGCCAAATGCCACATCATTGGGAAAACGACACTTTTGTGCCAAATGCCGCCCGACATGCGACATAATTGTGCCAAATGCCACATAATTGTGCCAAATGCCACAGAATTGACACAAATTTTATTGTGCCAAATACCACGCAAATGCTTTTTTTGTGCCAAATGCCATTGGCATTTGGCACAATAATTGTGCCAAATGCCAAATTATTGTGCCAAATGCCACCGAGAGACCTAACTATCTATCTATCTATCTATCTATCTATCTATCTATCTATCTATCTATCTATCTATCTATCTATCTATCTATCTATCTATCTATCTATCTATCTATCTATCTATCTATCTATCTATCTATCTATCTATCTATCTATCTATATCTATCTATATCTATCTATCTATCTATCTATCTATCTATCTATCTATATATCTCTATATCTCTACATCTCTATATCTCTATATCTCTATATCTCTATATATCTCTATATCTCTAGATCTCTATATCTCTATATCTCTATATCTCTATATCTCTATATCTCTATATCTCTATATCTCTATATCTCTATATCTCTATATCTATATATCTATATATCTATATATCTATATATCTATATATATATATATATATATATATATATTATATATATATATATATATATATATATATATATATATATATATATATATATATCTATATCTCTCTATATCTCTCTCTCTCTCTCTCTCTCTCTCTCTCTCTATATATATATATATATATATATATATATATATATATATTATATATATATATATATATATATATATATATATATATATATATATATATATATATATATATATATATATATATATATATATATATATATATATATATATATATATATATATAATATATATATATATATATATATATATAGATACGTGTAGGTTTTGGTCTACGAAATGCAAAGAGTGCTCAACAACATATAGTTAGAGCAAATAATAGATTTTCGCTTACCTCAAAACTGGTCTGCTACATTGTAGCAGACCAGTTTTGAGGTAAGCGAAAATATATATGTATATATATATATATATATATATATATATATATATATATATATATATATATATATATATATACTATATATATATATATATATATATATATATATATATATATATAATATATATATATATATATATATTATATATATATATATATATATATATATATATATATATATATATATTCTATATATATATTATATATATATATATATATCTCTATATATATATCTCTATATATATATATCTCTCTATATATATATCTCTATGTATATATATATATATATATATATATATATATATATATATATATATATATATAATATATATATATATATATATATATATATATATATATATATATAATATATATATATATATATATATATATATATATCTATATATATATATATATATATTTATTTATTTATTTATTATTAAAACTTTATTTAGTGAAGGTATAAACATCTTTACATGAGTGTATTCCGCCAGATGGCCTTCAACTGTATAAATATAGATTAGTATCAATTAATTAATGTGTAATGCAATTGCAAGTTAGTCTATATTTACAGGATGTGCATGCAAATTCCTCTAAGTGGAGTACATCATTATTTTGTTTTAAAAGATATTTTTTTAATTCATTTTTAAATGTAGATATGGTGGTGTTTTCATACTCAGTTGTGACTTTAGGAATTTTCAAATCTGTTAATGACAGTCTTGTGTTTACGCTATGTGTTTCTTTAACAAATTGAAATAGGTTGTACAAGTTCGATGGAGCTTTGTTTTTTAATAAACTGAATACCAAGATTAATTTTCTTAATTTAATGAAGTTATGTATCGGAATCCAATTAAGTTTTTTGAAAAGTTCAACCGACGAATCATCAATTGTTGCTTCCAGTATAACACGTGCAGACCTTTTTGTAATTTTAAGAGATCGTGCAACTTTTCGTTTGAAGCACATCCCCAAACCGTACAGCAATATAGTAGGTGTGGGAAGATTAACGACTCATAGAACAAGATACGAGAGTAATGAGGTAAATTTTTTCGTATCCGTTTAAGTAGAAAAAGTCGTTTATTTAAAGTTTGAGATATATTTGCTATCTGTTCGTCCCATTGCAGAACCGTATCAAAATGTACTCCAAGCAGTTTAAATGTTTTTACTTCATCAATTATTTCGTTGTTTATTGTAGTAATAAGTTTTTCAGAGGTGATAGATTTATATTTAGAATGGATTTTCATGCTTTTGCTTTTTTGCAATTTAGGGACATGAGATTTGCATTTACCCAATTCGATACTTGGTTATGATCATTTGTTAGCTTCAGGTTTAAATCTTCTATTGATAGACTGGAAGCTAGCAGTGATGTGTCGTCAGCGAAAATAAACGGTGTTGTATCATTTTGGAAAAGTGGGAGATCGTTAATGAATATTATAAATAGAAGCGGTCCTAAGATTGAACCTTGAGGGACACCATACCTAACCGGTAATGCATCAGAGAGTGAAGTTTTAAATTTAACTTTTTGAGTTCGGTTTGAGAGATATGAGCTGAACCAGTCGATTGTCGCTGAATCAAAGTGATATAATTCGAGTTTTTTTAGTAGTATTTTATGGTCTAATACATCAAACGCTTTTGAGAAATCAAGTAATGTTAAACCATTGATTTCTCCCTTCTCAATCGAGTTGAGTAAGGATTCTTCTAAACAGAGCAGCAAGGTTTCACAAGAGTGATTCGTTCTGAAACCATGCTGATGTTTTGTCAGGAGTTTATGACATTGCAAAAAAGTGTACGTGTTATTGTATACATGTCTTTCTAGTATTTGTGAAACAGAAAGTATAGAAAGGGGTCTGAAATTCGTTCTATCAGATAACGAGTCACTCTTATGCTTTGGTGTAACCTGGCTTCTTTCCACAGAGATTGGAAAATACTACTGATTATACTGATGTTGCATAGTTTTGTAACAGATTTAGTAAGGGCAAGTGCTGCCGATTTCAAAAAAAATGCATCGATGCCATCCAGTCCAGTAGCTTTATTAACATTTAAGTTATTTAGTAAATTGAAGACTGTTTCTTCGGTAATTAGCGGTATATTAAAGCTAGTACTTTCGGAGTAATGAGAATTAATAAACATTTCAAGCTTTATAAAGTCAGTTTGAGTAGTAGAAGGTATTTTTTCTCTTGTTTCTTTGACAATGTCCACGAAATAGTTATTGAAGATATTACTGATCTCGCGGTGGATTGTGTATTTTACACCATATACAATTAGAAATTCAGGAGTTGGATTAGTTTTCACTGATGCAATTTCTTTGAGTATTTTCCACAGCACTTTTTGCTTGGAGATGTTTTCATTTAGTAGTTTAGTGTGGCAGTTTGCTTTCAATTTGCTAATTTCATTGACTATTTTATTTCTACACTGTTTATACAACGTCCAATCTTTTTCAAGGTTTGAATTTTTGGCTTGTTTCAAATAACTATCTCTTAACTTTATATTATTTCGTATTTCTTTAGTAAGCCATTTAGGGAGACGTTTTGATTTAACTCTTTTTACAATTATCGGTGCATGTTAGTTTAAAGTATTTAAGTACATTGCATTCCACATATCAAGCGAAATATTCGGATCATCGATATTATCAAGAAGGTGCCATGGTAATTGTTTTATTTCTTCATTGAATTTGTTTGCATTAAAATACTTTAAGTTCCTATATGTTATTGACTGATGTTTGGGTATTTTTATTTCTTTTGGATTGATTTTTCTAGTCGCGAAAATTGAGTAATGATCGCTTAATCCAGTTTCGATCACACCTGATTTTAATATGGACTGAGGGTGTGAGGTATATATGTGATCAATTGCAGTTTTTGATACAGGTCTAGTAATGTCTTGAATTAATTGTTTGTATTGGAAAGATGTCATTAAGTGTTTTAGTGGTTTATATTGGGTTTTATTTAAGGCATTTATATTAAAATCACCGAGAATAATTGCCTCTTTATTTTCGTTTTCTAGCGCTATCATGAAATTTTTAAGTTCGTCTCTCCATAACACAGGATTATTGGGAGGGCGATAGATCCAACAGATTATTATCGACGATGATATGTGAAATACAATTTCAATACATATTGTTTCAATTAATTCATTACGAGTGCTTTCCAAATCTAATCTACGTTGGAAATTTATTGAATTTGGAATATAAGCCAGGATTCCACCACTAACTGAGTGAGAGCGGTCTTTCCTTATAAGTTTAAAATTATCGATTATGAGTTCGTCATCTGACCAAGTGTTATTTAGAAGAGTTTCAGTAATGCCGAAGATAACATTTTGTTTCTTACGATTGCTGGTAATGTCACTGATCATTATCTTAGTCAAATCGACTTTGTTCGTAATTGCTTGAATATTTAAGTGAATAATTGTATGACCTTTATTTGGCAATATATCATATATTAAGGTGTGCGTACCGGTCAGGTTGGTGTCATTATTACTCAATAATGTTTCCTGGCGTTCCATTTCTCTGTGCCCCACATTTTCTTGTGTGTAAAAGGAGACCCCGGGATGGGGTTTGTATGATTAGTATTAGTCGATGTACGTGTACTTCCCCCAGACAATTGTCTTAGGTACCAACAAAAGTTTCGACCAAGAATTATATCTATATATATCTTACACGGCTTCTAGGTAGACCAGATTTAGATTTATCTATGTATTTGTTTGAGTCTGATAGAACTACCGTGTATAAATATATTTTATCAATCAATCAATCAATCAATATACGTATATATATATATATATTTATATATATATATATATATATATATATATATATATATATATATATATATATATATATATATATATATATATATATTATATATATATTATATATATATATATATATATTATATATATATATATATATAATATATATATATATATATATACAGGGGGTGACCAAAAAAAAGTGCCCACCCCATAAAAAGAAATAAACTCATTACTTTTTGAAGAAAGTGTTTAGAAATGTTTTGTTTTTCGTATTATTTGGCTAGTTTTGTGAACTTGTGAGTTCAAAATGTTATTCTAAGCAATAGACTGGTAGATAAATTGAATTTGGAGGGTTTTAGCAAAAAATCAATATGGCATTTTAAAATCAAATTTTCACCAAAGAGTTCGAGTATTTTTTACAACAAATGGTTTACTAGGTGGGAAATGTTGCGTAAAGTAAAATGGCTGAAATACTCAGTAAATTCCATATCATGTAAACAATTTCGTCATATATAGGTAGAGTTTAAATACTGAATAATTACCTCTTTCAGTGCGTATGAGTTATGGCTACAGAAATAGATAGTGCACCCCAAAAGCCAAATATACAGAGCGAACACCAGCAGATATATATTAATACAATACCATAAGATTGTTTTGATGTGTAAACAATTCCTCATTTCACTTAAGTAGTTAAACCTATAGAAGAATCTCATAGTCGGGTATAACTTCGGCTTTTAATAATTTTTGTTCAAATCTCTACATAAGACAAGCTACAAAGATTGCTACATATTAGTCTTTCTAGATTTATTTCATATTTTTACATTTGATTTCTTGTCAATTTGTGTAGAGTTAAACACTTGCAATGATAATAATTTAATAATTTAGTGTGTTTTGGTTAAAAAATGGCCATCTTAAATTCAGAGCAAAAACCCTCCAAATGCAATTTATCTGCCAGTTTATTGTATGGAATAACAATTCAAACTCACAAAACTGCCCAAATAATACAAAAACAAAACATTTCTAAACACTTTCTAAACAAAAACGACAAAAAGTAACGAGTTTATTAGTTTTTATGGGGGGCCACATTTTTTTTGGTCACCCCCTGATATATATATATATATATATATATATATATATATATATATATATATCTATAAATCTATATATCTATATTTATATATATATATATATATAAATATATTATATATATATATATTATATATATATATATATATATATATATATATATATATATATATTATATATATATATATATATATATTATATATATATATTTTATATATATATATATATATATATATATTATATATATATATATATATAATATATATATATATATATATATATATATTATATATAGATATTTTATATATAATAATTGTGGAGTCGGAGAATAAAGACAGGACTACATGTTAACTCTACAAATCTGTTTCATGAGGTAATAATACCTCACTCATCAGGAGCTTAATCACTGTAAATGTTGATCTTAAAACAAGCGCTTTAATAGCTATGGATTTACATAAAAATCTATGTATTTACATAGATTAAAATAAGTTATAGTTGTGTAAACAACGTGAGACAGACAATCGACAATCTAAATAAACGACAGCTAGCAGCATATGGTAGGCTAACTGCGATCTCGAAAATAGTACCACCAAATTATGCAACTGCCGCGCAAAAAAACACATGCCCATTAGATGGAAAATGTCTGCAAACTGCCGTAATTTACCAAGCAAGAGTAACACGCAAGGACAACAACGAATGCGAGACATACGTCAACTCACCGCAAACGATTTTAAGAACCCGTTACAGAAACCACACCGCATCATTCCGCAACAAGTCATCCAGAAACTCGACAGAACTCAGTAAGCATGTCTGGTCCCTTAAAGACAACAACATCGAACACGACATTACATGGCAAATTATATCACGCGCTAAGCCTTATAGCAGTACAAGTAATAGATGTAATTTATGCCTAAACGAGAAGTGTATTATCATTTGCCAACCGCACCGCTGCAACTTTGAACAAAAGGAACGAACTCGTCTCAGCCTGCAGGCATAGAAAAAAGGCACTACAGTGTAATAATTAGTTGATATCCATTCATAGCAACAAGACACTATGTAAATACATAGATTTTTATGTAAATCCATAGCTATTAAAGCGCTTGATTTAAGATCAACATGTACAGTGATTAAACTCCTGATGAGTGAGGTATTATTACCTCATGAAACAGATTTGTAGAGTTAACATGTATAGTCCTGTCGTTATTCTCCGACTCCACAATTATTATTATTACTCTACATATTGTTTGTATTGAGCACTCTTTACCTGGATTTATCGTTTATTTATTCATATATATATATATATGTATTTATATATTATATAATATATATATATATATATATATATATATATATATATATATATTTATATATATTATATATATATATATATATATAAAATATATATAATATATATATATATATATATTATATATATAAGTAGTAATACCCCCCATCGGGAGACCAAAGGGATGCCGCCTCATTAGATATTCAACTTATTATTTATGCATACGTCATCGTTCTCAGGCTCCTTTGGGACCCTCTAACCCTAATCATTAGTATTCAGATTACGTCATCGTTCTCAGGCTCCTTTGGGACCCTCTAACCCTAATCATTAGTATTCAGATTACGTCATCGTTCTCAGGCTCCTTTGGGATCCTCTAACCCTAATTCATTAGTATTCAGATTACGTCATTTCAGAATGCTTAACCCTAGCTCATGTACCAGTAGGACCCCTAACCCTAGCTTTTATCCAACCCCCTGGATATTCATACGTCACGTCCGATTAGCCGCCGACTCCTTCCGAACTTGATTTCCGAAGGCATTACGTCATTATCAAAAGGTAGCTCTTATTGCTTTTAATAATATAAGAAACGCCTTTGTAATTATACACTTCGCCTCGCTACGGCAATGTGAATGTGGGACAGTAGGCAGCCCGAGAGCAGCGCATGCGCACGATCGATCTTGGCTAAATAATATAATCTTGCACTAAACAGAGTAACGAAGAAGCATCTTATACAGTACTTTCATACTAGCGCGTGTCTCGACCGATATTTTCCGATTTGCGATTCACTAATCTCTGCGAGAATTAATCATTAGCTTCGGTAAGGTTTTATTTGGCTGAGTCAGACCATTTGAGAAACTGTGAGAAGAATGATCAGGGATCTTAAACGTATAGATCTTTCAATATATCCTAAGAAATTGTCCGAGAAGCCGTAAGAAGAACGATCGAAGATTTCAAACACAGAAAAATAGTAAAAACAATATATCGATTTGGTTGATGTGGCTGACTTTGTTTATTTGGCTGAGTCAGACCATTCGAGAAACTGTGAGAAGAATGATCAGGGAACTTAAACGTATAGATCTGTCAATATATCCTAAGAAATAGTCCGAGAAGCCGTAAGAAGAACGATCGAAGATTTCAAACACAGAAAAATAGTAAAAACAATATATCGATTTGGTTTATGTGGCTGACTTTATTTATGTTGTCATGCATTTTGTTGCTAAGACTGATACATTTGAATAATTTTGACTAGAGCACATGTTACAGACAAAGGAAACGGTCATTAAGAGGTCGTTAATGTCACAACACATAATTATTTGGAATAGTTAATGAAACAAACTAGAGAAGGCCAAACTAAATAAAATATTGTAACGCCTTGCCGTGGAGTTTAACCTCGCTTTTTTCGGTGCTTTTTTCGGGGTATGGGCCAAGTGTGGAACTCGAACGCATGAATTACAAAATAAGGTTTCTTGGCAGAAAAAGTATAATTGAACGGCTTTACTTCATAGAGAACGACCGAGTGAGGAGTTGGAACGATGATATAAAGCGGACTAACAAAACTTAACAGCTTGAATAAATTTGTCCACCTGCTCATAGATAAAAGCGTGGGAGCCATTAAGCGTAATTAAAGGTTACATGCAATTCCACAGACAAAAGAGGGCACACATATTTCGATAAACACATCAAATAAATAGTATACAATATTGAGTTTATGAGATTTTTATTTCAAGTTATAAATACTAATAAGGCCTACTTCTAAGGGAATATTTAGGCGTTTTAATTTTAAAAGTTTTTCGATATTCTTCCTGGTCTTCAGGCGTTAATGTTGCCACATTTTGTTCTGTCATCGGTAAATATTTTGATCTAGTCATCGATAGATGGTGTTCATATTCACCTCTTTCTTCAGGGGTCATCCTTGCTAAATCGCTCATTTTCCAATCGGAAGAACTTTCCCAATTATTAAAGAAGTTTTCGTTTAAGCTTTGGTTGTTCTGTCGAAACTGTAGTTGGTGGTGTCAAAAAATAGTGTTTAGGTGTAGTAGGAACCTGGTGAGGATCGGACGGGAGGTATTCTGTAGAATCATATTGCGTTGGAGTCTTTGGGATATTGCTTTCAGTTTGAAGATTATTTTGAACTGGAACCTTGTCGTGGAGTTGATTTGGAAGGACAGAAAACGTTTAAGCTCATTAGAGTAGAGTATATTCTTCACATCTGGTGTTAACTGAGGCGTCTGTATAATATTATGCATCTGTTCACCCGAGTTGTACATAGCGTTAAGGATGGGCGATTGTTGATACGATAGCTTTCGAATATAACGGTTTAGGTTTTGTTGGTCAGCGGTATTTTCGTAGGGCATCACGTTCGATTTCAGTTGATATTGGTCAACGGTGATAGGTGGTTGTTCATATGACCGCTTTCGAATATAATGGTCCATGTCTAGTTGACCAGTGGTATTTTCATCTGGTAGCACATTCGTTTTTAATCGATGTTGATCATCGGTAGTCGGTTTTGGATCAAGCATGAGATATCCGTGTGGACGCTTTGTCGCTTCCTCGTAACTTTTCATAAACTCTTGAACATGCATGGCCAGGGTTAACTTGTCGTGCTAAGACTGAGATTTGTTGCTTGTCCCGTGGAGATTTGAACAGTACGATATAGTGGGCGTTGAGGCTGATATTTCTGGTTTCTTTGCCTTGATGAAATATATTTTGAACAATATAGATCACAGACAGATTCCGCACTGTTATTTGGAAGGAGTTATTTTAACTCCAAAAATGGAGTTAAAAAAAAAGGTTCAGGACAACTCTCTTTTTTAGAGTTATTTTAACTCCAGTACTTTTAACTCCAGTTTTGGAGTAAAAGTAACTCCAAATTATAGAGTCAATTTAACCCTTTATTGGAGTTGAAAATACTCTCATTTTCGGAGTAATATTTACTCCAATAAAAGGAGTAAATACAGAAAATTCAAACTACTCCAGTTTTAGAGTCATATTAACTCCACCACCATTACTACCACTTTGGGAGTTATTTAAATCCTGTTAAACAGATTAAAAATAGTTTTAGCTTCAAACCCTGTTGAACTATTCCCAACCTATTGCAATCAATGAAAAATGCACAATTATATACTGTATAAATTGATGGTCTTTATTGAATAATATAATAATAATATTACTAATATACATGCACTGACTGATGTTAATATAATATTGCATATATATAAACATGCATAAAAATAATTAAATAAAATAATGAATATATTCTATATTCATAAATAATAATTATAATTTAACTCTTTGAGAAGTTTGTTTATTTGGACTCTCTTTCTTGCTTCTGTAGTATTTTCCATGAGGATACACTCAAGGAAAATATAGAGACTTTTTGCATTAGTCGGGTACTGCATATTAAATACATAGTACATGTACATGCCAACAACAAGTGCCAAAGCAGTCACCAGGTCCATGTCACACAGCAACCGTCTCTTCAGTATCTAAGGCAAGAAACCAAAACAATAAGTTATAAATTCTGAACTTGCATTTAATTATGATTTTTTGCCCAGAGAGAGCAAAAATATTGCTCCTTATGTTCTAGGTATGTTCAGTATGAGAAAAATTAAAGAAAATATTTTCAAACATGCCAGAGAGAAAGCAATCTTCTACCGATATACTAATACCATTTTAAGTGTTTTATCGAAGACAAATGTTGACAATTGTATACTAAAAATCATATTGTGTAAATAGACCTTTACACACGCACTTGTGTTAGGAATGACCAGTACATTTAATATTTGGAATCTTTTAGTGAATTGGAATCTTTCTAATTGCCAGCTAAGATGGCCAACCAGAATTATAACTAGCAGAAACTCTGAATTGTGTCCCCAAACCAGTATTATCATTTGGTATGTCTAAAATTTCCATATACCAAGAAATTCTAGTGTGACAAAGTCATACCGACAAATCAATGGAATTCAATACTTTCAATATTTTCAGTATGCCTGTATTAACCATTGGCTACAATATATTAAATGTGACTTGCAGCTTGGTCATTTTAACATGGTAAACTGTTTGCTACTCAAGCTTTTAGCACAAACTCAGAAAATGTTTCTGGTTACTGTTACAGAAACATTTTCTGAGTTTGTATATACATATATATATATATAGAAAGGATTTATGGTGAAGGAAAATTTCGAGTGTTGGAATACATACATTTTAAGACCAAACCAGGACTAGTTGCTGCATCAAATGCAACTTCAAGGCCTTCCGGCTGGAATTGAACCCGTGATCCTGCGATGCTAGTGCAGTGCTCTGACCACTGAGGCCGTTGCCGAGAGCCTAGTTATGAGTTCTGTTTTTTATAGTGGTGGTAATGTATCAGTCAAATCCAACCATGCCCATCCCCCCCCTGGGACACCCAGTGGCGTAACGTTATATCAGGGGGCCCACCGGTTCAAAATTTGTGAAGGCCCTCCTAGTACGAGTGCAGAAGGCACTAGTCGAGCGCCGTAGTCGCTAGTTTTCTAGGTGGGTCCGGGGGTATGCTAATCTAGAGTCTCTGAAAATGCCATTTCCTGGATTTGGGGGAAGATTTTACAAAATTCTGATGGTCAGAAAACGACATTATACTGTAACTGCATATCAAAATTTACAATTTGTTTAGAAATTAGTACGAAATACACTTGCTGTCTTGCTCTGTCTTGCTGCTTGAAAAATAACCATCCGCCATATTGAAATTGGAAAAGTGACCAAGCCTTCGGTATATTGTCGTATCACAATCGCCAAATGTCGTACACGTCACCATGTGGCACGTGAAGGAGAAGAAAAAAGCATATTACACCATCAAATGGATATTTTGTTGTTGTGTGCATGCGTTTTTCGTTTCTCAGAGGCCTCCCTGGCGGCCCCCATTTCGACCATTGGGGTTGGGGTCCCCGGATCCGCCCGGTCCGAACCCATAGTAGTTACGCCACTGGGGACACCGCCGGGCATTTGAAATGTTGACCAATCCGGGGGGGGGGGTCAGGCATTAGATAATACAGTTATCTGAGCCTTGTTCCCTTTGGGCAGCACCAAAAGGCAGGTCATGGGGTTAGGTGCAATTGAATTGCCACTCCCCCCATAGCATTGCATGTTGTTCGAGTGTGATTCGATCATGGAGGAGTTTAAGCCTTAAGTCTACAGCCTATGGTAGACAAATTTAGCAGAATGACATACCTAGGAGGTAAAGGATTAACACCAGTGCCTTGTAAATAGTATTTATATAATAATTTGATATTTGAAAACACTGAATATTCCTGTTATTGCTTTCATGTTTCCGCCGGGGCCGGGGATTTGCCACAGATTTTTTGCCCAGCAGCGGGGCATTTGCACCTGCATTTCAACCTGCATTTCAACCCACTGCGTGGAATTAGCATCATTTTGGAAAAAATTGTCAAATGCCCGGGGGTTGGGATGGGCACGCTTGAATTTGACTGATACATAATACCGTATAAGATTCTGGGTATATTATAGGAATAATGGGGGAACATCAAAGAAAGCTTTCAGATTTCTTTGACGACTCCTACCTATATATGTTTACTTATACTGTATGTTATAAATACCAGTCCAGTGCTCTGGTTGGACTAACTGGAGTGGTACATGTATGTATAAAAGTAAAACTGGGCATCAATACACTGTACACCCAGTTTTTTTATAAGAAAACTTTCTAATTATTTAAAAAGTTGGTTAATTTATATGATATACAGTATGTACTGCCTGTAGTGGTCAGTGCCTACATGCATATATTATTTATAGATAAAATGTAATTTATGCATTGGTCATTTATGTATGTGCCTTTGGCCATAATAATCAAAAAATTATTACCTAGTAGTAAATAAACTGAAAACTTACCAAAATGAACTCAATAAAATATTTGGGTTCTGCACTTCGCTTATTTTTGTTGAAGCAGGAATGGCAAAATTGCAACTTCATCTAGAATATGTTGAAAAAGCAAGAAACAACCTAATTAAAATACAGATAACATTGCAATATTTAAGCACAGATAGTGACTATTATTACAAATACATGGATAATCAAGCTAAAATCCTCAGAAAATGAGTCCCAGACAGTTTCCCAAGCATTAACTAATATATACAGTAGTGACTGTCGCATATACTATATGCAAATAGCAATCAAACTTAGTATATATATATTATTGTTAAATGTAACCTTCACTTTGCTTTTGAGTCTTGGTATGAGTCTTATGGTTAGAGCATGTCACTGTCAATCAGAAGGTTACAGGTTTGAGCCCTGTCTTTTCTGATGATTTGAGCTTGACAATTGTCCACATGTATAGTCTGAGCCGCTATTTGCCACGTGTATTTTAATTCCAAATGAAAAATCTATAATTAATATAGATTATAATCTATAATTAATATAGATTATACATACCGGTATGCAATATCACATGAAGAAATCTTTTAAATGATACCAAATGTTTGATGTTATATACCAAATATTAGATGTGTGAAGCTGATCGTCCAGGTTGTTGTAGTCTTGAGAACGAGTCACCAACAACAGTCTTTAATAGTCAACAATAGTCAACAATAGTCACCAACAATAGTCTTTAATAGTCAACAATAGTCACCAACAATAATCTTCAATAGTCAACAATATATACCTGTAGTCTTTATTAGTCATCAACAATAGTCTTTCTCAAGACTACAACAACCTGGTCGATCAACTTCACACATCTAATGATACCCGGAGAATATATATCACATATGCCATTACTCTCTGAACTTGTCTTATTCAGCAAGGATTTAAATCTTAGAAATTCCCTTTTGTTAATTGTTATTCATACCTAATCATCGTTATTAATAAACAAACGAAAGCTATGTATACATATGACAATAATACATACCACGACTGTAAAGGATTGGCTTTCTTCGTCATTCAAATCTTTTTGATTAGACACTCTATTATCCACATTCCCGTTGAAAAATAACTCTTCCCACACAATTTGAATACTCTAAGACAAAGTTTTTGATAAGATACTTAAAATTCAAGTCAACTACAGTATTTGATTTCGTATTTATAACATTTATAAGCTGCTTCAAACTTGCAATGCGTTTATCAAAAGTAGCTTTATAATAATCAAATATGAAGTAGATCAAACTCACCTTCGAACTTTGCTGAAATCCAATTGTATCATTTGTAATACCGACGAGTAATTGCAGTCAGATATTTCTTTAGAAATGGTAAGACAAAGCAATTTACCAAAGAATCCAAGACACAAAGCAGCAATAAGTGTTCTCGACCAAAAGAGAATTCAAATATGGGCGCAGCAGCTTAACTCGCCAGGACCTCTGGGAAATGGCCTCGACCCAGGCGCTATTTTAACCCGCACGCGTGGACGGGCACCCAATAGTCTTTCTCTAATGATAGATTCAAACCATTTATTTTAAGCATTTTAATGTTACCCTTAAATGCCTGACAATATTACGACAATATTTCGAGTGTAGGAACATATAAATGTTAATACCAAACCGGAACCAGTTGCGAAAATGCAACATTTTGGGCCTCCCGTAGAATTGAACCCGCGACCCTCATATTGTTATGTTTAACATACTGTAAAACATTAGAACATTATGTAATTACCTTTACTTATAAAATTACAGTCTGGTCATTAATGAACGATTCCCTGACATTTGACTCCAGGACTGGAGTTATTTCAACTCCTAATAATGCCCGAGTTATTTCAACTTTCTGATGATGAGAGTTATTTTAACTCCATTATGAGTTAAAATAACTAAGGCTAAAAGAGTTAATTTAACTCTCTTGCCGGAGTTATAATGATCCATTATATAGTTATTTTGACTTCGTATAAGAGTTATTTTAACTCCAGTGACAGAGTTAAAATAACTCCAGATGATACCAGAGTTGATTTAACTATGTGAGAAGAGTTATTGTAACTCTGGTGTGGGAGTTAAAATAACTCTTCGTCATGGAGGAGTTATTTTAACTCGATGGAGGAGTAGTATTAACTCCAATAATCGGAGTTAAAATAACTCAACGAAATAACTCCATCCGAAGGAGTTAATTTAACTCAATTGACCGAGTTATTTTAACTCCTCGAAAATAACAGTGCGATGATGACTTCCTTTTGTGAATAAATCGGCAATACGTTTATCGTCCCCTGACTGAGCCATAAGATCGTCGAGAACGATGAGGCTGCGTTCAGAGACATCTAAGAAGTTCTTTTCGGCAATGTCGTCATGTATTCCTTCATTGAGTTCAATGCCTGGTATAGTTGTGATCATATCCAAGTACATAGGTTGCCACTGGCCATAACACCAAATGATACGTTCAGGAGGGGGACTGATGGTTGCTTGAGCGTTTTCCAAAAGCTTTCTCACCCAAACGGTCTTGCCACTTTGAGTACATCCAGGCCACAATACACGTAAAAGGATGTTTCATAACGGAAGATCCACCGACGACTGGAGGCGGAGCATTAAAATGGTCACCTCCTCCATGGACGTACTTGATATGACGCTGAAGATTACCTCGGGTTGAAAAGTTCTTTCCGCATATATCACAGGCAAAATGACATGTTCACTCGGTGAAGACTAGAAGCCAAATGATGTTTCTCAGGAATGTTCTATGAATTTATCCTTATCCTTATCCTTTTCCTTATCTTTTATCTTTATTCTTTATCCTTATGGCCTTATCCTTATCTTTATCCTTATGGCCTTATCCTTATCTTTATCTGTATCCTTATCCTTATCCTATATAGCTTATCCTTATCCTATATAGCTTATCCTTATCCTTATCCTTATCCTTATCCTTATCCTTATCCTTATCCTTATCCTTATCCTTATCCTTATCCGTATCCTTTTATCCTTATCCTTATCCTTATCCTTATCCTTATCCTTATCCTTATCCTTATCCTTATCTTTATCTTTATCTTTAATCTTTATCTTTATCTTTATCCTTATCCTTATCTTTATCTTTATCTTTATCCTTATCCTTATCCTTATCTTTATCTTTATCTTTATCTTTATCTTTATCTTTATCTTTATCTTTATCTTTATCTTTATCTTTATCTTTATCTTTATCTTTATCTTTATCTTTATCCTTATGTCCTTATGTTATCTTGCCATGAGTAAATGAGTAAAGAGTAATATAAAAGGTGTACTTCAGGGGGTGACCTCGTCATTTATACGTTGGATATCGTACAGAGATGTTTAACAAGAAGCAGAGAGCTTTTCTTCGACATTACTGTTTGTCGAATTCTGGAGAACAACAGGCGCTTCTTGAGAGAGCTACCCCCGAACAAGTTAAGTGTATACATGACTGTATCCATAATGTTTGCAAAATGAAATACGAATTACCTCGGGAAACGATCGAAAAAGTGAGACCGTACGAAAACGACATATGTACTTTAGTTGACCCCGGAAGAAGTTTTCATGAGAAAGAAACAAATACTGGTCCAGCGTGGAGGAGGATTTCTCGGTCCTGTTACTTGGTCCATTTTAGAAGGACTTGCAGAATTAGTATAAAAGAAATCAGTTCATTGTACTAGAGTCAGTCGAAGTTATGGACACCAGCGAAGAAACATCTCCCTTTTACAATGATCAACGCATTCGACATGTACTATCCCATTTTAACAACAATGTTGAAAAGGCTTCAAATCTTCTCCACAGTTTGCTTATATCACATGACATTTTGATATGGAATGCTCAACGGGAAATCGTTTACAATGGTAGAGTTATACCGAACACAAATATTGTCAATCTGATCGAATATTGTGTATCCGAATACGATACCGACATTCCCAAACCGCCTGGCCTAAACCGTTTTTCGTGAGAGGGCTTGCAGAAGTCAAAGTCAATAAGAATCTCATTGAAAAATCCTGAAGTACTTGCATTACTGGCACGCGATAGGAACAGAAGATACAGATTCGGAATATGAAAGCAGCGGAGAGAGAAGCGCCGCGGAGAACTCCGAAGATGACGAGGAAGAAGACGAAGATGACGAGGCAGAAGAAGAAGAGGAAGAAACAATCTCGCAAGATGACATTGATAAAGATGAGAGTCGATACATTTGTAATTACTGTGAAAGCAAGATGACTGGTGTACATTTAGCTATATGCCCCAAATGTTTATGGCAAGACTTTTACAACAATATTCATCAATGTAAATTATGTGGCTTAGCATCACCTTTGATTATATCACACAATATTGTTTTTTGTACTGCATGTTCCGTAATACTATTGTAACAGATGGCACTGGAGATAATATTATGATTGAAGCTTAAATCATAACCACTATTTGTAACTTGAAATAAAAATCTCATAAACTCAATATTGTATACTATTTATTTGATGTGTTTATCGAAATATGTGTGCCCTCTTTTGTCTGTGGAATTGCATGTAACCTTTAATTACGCTTAATGGCTCCCACGCTTTTATCTATGAGCAGGTGGACAAATTTATTCAAGCTGTTAAGTTTAGTTAGTCCGCTTTATATCATCGTTCCAACTCCTCACTCGGTCGTTCTCTATGAAGTAAAGCCGTTCAATTATACTTTTTCTGCCAAGAAACCTTATTTTGTAATTCATGCGTTCGAGTTCCACACTTGGCAATACGAAAAAAGCACCGAAAAAAGCGAGGTTAAACTCCACGGCAAGGCGTT
>JAYKKM010000522.1:1622500-1640000 GCA_035772405.1 Chrysogorgia sp. JL179-B06
GCTTTAGGATTGACAAATTAAAACAAAGTTTCGGCCTTTCCTCTTCAAGTCCCATATATGTTTAGATAACTCGGTTTCGTTAGCATATCTCTCATCGCGAAAAGATTTCTGGTGGTTTCGGTATCTCTGCTTGAACTCACGTGCCGTCATTCCGATATATTCCTTTGTTTCTGTCCTGTCCGTCGTAGTAACTTTTGCTTTGTAAATTATGCTTGAAGTTAAGCAATTTCCAGGGAGCGGGCAGTCGCTCTTAGTTCTGCAGTTGCACTTGTTTTCGTTGGTGGTTTTTTTCTGCTGTTGTTTTGGGAGAACGCGGGTGTTGTGATTCATGATGACGCTCTTCATATTCTCCATGCATCTGTAGCTGACCTTAATCGTGTTTCTGTTAAAAATTTTGTGTAGTAGTTTTTTTGAGCTTGGGAAATGCTTATCTACGAGGTTTAGAAAGTTACGTCCTATGTTTGTTTTGACTGATTTGCTAAACGGTGGATTGAACCAAATGATTTTTCTTGATCGCTTCCTTTGGGTTTGGCTGGATGCTGGCTTTTGAGGCTCGTCTGGAAGATAATTCAGCTTGGAATCGAAACCGCTGTGTTTCAATGCGTCTCCGTAGGCTGGAGCGGCGGACTGGAAAGATGCTTGGTCGGATGAAAGTTGAAATATTCTTCTGTTGATGGATACTGGTAGTTGTTTAGTGATTGATGGTGGGTGGTTGGATTGCTTGTTGATGTACATTGGCTCGTCATTCGGTTTTCTGTACGGCTGGAAGTTACCTTCGCTAAGGTTAAAGGTAAGGTCAAGGAAGTGGGTAATTTTTTGGTTTGCTTGGGTTGTAATTTTCAGGCCAAATTCCTCGAAAGTTTTTATCAGATCCTTTCTTGCTCTTTCGACCAGCCTGGCAGACGAGCTCTTACATAGTACGAGCCCATCGTCTCTGTATAAACCAATGTTCTGCTTTCCTAATTTCTTCTCGAGGGTATTCAAAATGAATAACCCAATCAGCTCACACACCTCCGCGCCGTCATAACTGCCCATGGTCACGTCAAAGGTGCTGGAGCTATTTCGTTTGACCCATGGTTTTCCTTCGTTGAATAACAATGACTTACGCACGTGCCCTATAATTCTGATGTGCTCTTCTGGAATGGTGATCTGTTGGCTGGCCCAAGAAATGGCTTTGTCCAAAAGGTCCTCGGTGATTGACGGATAAAAATCTACAATGTCAAAAGATGTGAAGGTGTGCATGCTCTTGTTTTCTATGCTCTTAAACCATTGGATTACTGACGCTGAACTTCGCCATTGGTTAACACTGGTGTTTGATCGGATGATGCTGTTCACTTGGTCTAGGATTACCTTGCTGACTTTTCGTAACTCACTCTTAGCGGGGTTAATGAGCCTACATGTTGGATGATTCTCGAAGTTTTCCTTGTGATCTTTAAGGGTTAGGAATGCTTGCTTCTTAGCCATGATTTCAATTCTGTCGCTTATGTCGAGCTTCGTTGCAATTGCTTTCATTTCCTGATTGGTGTTGTCTACGGTTTTCTCTTCTCCGAGTTTGTAATTCTTTTGTAATGTTCTCTGTCAATAGCTGGTTGTATCTTTCGGGTTTTACCTCGTAAATGTTCCGGGTTTTGTCGGCCAATATTAGAACGTTCGATGATGATTTTATCTTCTTTGCTTCATTGGTGATTGTAGTAAGGAACTGGTCATTAACATTTCTGAATTTTATGTTTTCGATCATATTAAATAGGTCTTCTTCAAAATCTTTCATTTCAGTAATCTGTGGCGGATATTTTTTCGAGTTCAATCCGAATGTATTCTTGCTGTTGGAATTGTTGTCTCCGTGAAGAAGGAAGTGGGCCTTCCATCTCATTCGTTTAACGACGCTCTCCACTTTTTCAATGATTCTCTTTCGGTACGAGTCCGCTGGTGGTAGTGGGATGTTCTTAATTGAATAGTTAAAACGGATCTTCTTCATGATTATCTAAGTTTGGGTTGAGCCAAGTTTCAGAGTGCACAACTGGAAATCAGGTGCTGAATATATCTAGGCAGTATTTAATATAACTGGCAAAGTTCCAAGAGTGCTCAATATCTTGAAAGATAGAGCAATTTAATAAAAGGTAAAAACTTAGAAAATGTACGCTGCTACTCCGAGTTTCACGCCGAGTGACGATCTTCAGGCAACTGAGATTGGATCCCGATTAACTATTTTTATATACTGCGTCATTAACAAAATAGAGTGATGACGCAATCATCTTTTCTTCACGGAGATTAAGTTATTTGCATAGAATTTGTTTTGGTGGCGGCATTTCGAAATTATTTCAGACCTTTTGTTCAACAGAGTTCCTTTGTCGGCTTTCATAATGGCGAGCTTCTCTTCCAAACATAGATTGCATCGTTTTCCTCCACTGCGGTATGTGGTCGCGAGCTTTAGGATTGACCAATTTAAAACAAAGTTTCGGCCTTTCCTCTTCAAGTCCCATATATGTTTAGATAACTCGGTTTCGTTAGCATATCTCTCATCGCGAAAAGATTTCTGGTGGTTTCGGTATCTCTGCTTGAACTCACGTGCCGTCATTCCGATATATTCCTTTGTTTCTGTCCTGTCCGTCGTAGTAACTTTTGCTTTGTAAATTATGCTTGAAGTTAAGCAATTTCCAGGGAGCGGGCAGTCGCTCTTAGTTCTGCAGTTGCACTTGTTTTCGTTGGTGGTTTTTTTCTGCTGTTGTTTTGGGAGAACGCGGGTGTTGTGATTCATGATGACGCTCTTCATATTCTCCATGCAACTGTAGCTGACCTTAATCGTGTTTCTGTTAAAAATCTTACTATGTAAGAGCTCGTCTGCCAGGCTGGTCGAAAGAGCAAGAAAGGATCTGATAAAAACTTTCGAGGAATTTGGCCTGAAAATTACAACCCAAGCAAACCAAAAAATTACCCACTTCCTTGACCTTACCTTTAACCTTAGCGAAGGTAACTTCCAGCCGTACAGAAAATCGAATGACGAGCCAATGTACATCAACAAGCAATCCAACCACCCACCATCAATCACTAAACAACTACCAGTATCCATCAACAGAAGAATATCTCAACTTTCATCCGACCAAGCATATTTCCAGTCCGCCGCTCCAGCCTACGAAGACGCATTGAAACACAGCGGTTTCGATTCCAAGCTGAATTATCTTCCAGACGAACCTCAAAAGCCAGCATCCAGCCAAAGCCAAAGGAAGCGATCAAGAAAAATAATTTGGTTCAATCCACCGTTTAGCAAATCAGTCAAAACAAACATAGGACGTAACTTTCTAAACCTCGTAGATAAGCATTTCCCAAGCTCAAAAAAACCACACAAAATTTTTAACAGAAACACGATTAAGGTCAGCTACAGTTGCATGGAGAATATGAAGAGCGTCATCATCAATCACAACACCCGCGTTCTCTCAAAACAACAGCAGAAAAAACCCACAAACGAAAACAAGTGCAACTGCAGAACCAAGAGCGACTGCCCGCTCCCTGGAAATTGCTTTAACTTCAAGCATAATTTACAAAGCAAAAGTTACTACGACGGACATATATAATTATATATATATATATTATATATTATATATATATATATATATATATATATATATATATATATATATATATATATATATATATATATATATATATATATATATATATATAATATATATATATATAATATATAATATATAGATATATATATAGATAGATAATATAGATAGATATATATATAGATAGATATATATATAGATATATATATAGATATATATATATATATAGATATATATATATATATATATATATATATATATATATATATATATATATATATATATATATATATATATATATGATATATAGATAGATATATAGATATATATATATATATATATATATATAAATATATATATATATATATATATATATATATATATATATATATATATATATATATATATATATATATATATAACACGAAATATTGTTAACTGGGATATTCTATTTAGCGCAAAATTCGCTAAAAATCAGGAATATTAGCAAAATTATCCAAATTAGACTTCCATCTTACTAAAAATTCGCTTTCAGTTCAATAATAGTCCAGCATATTTTGTTCTTGCGAAATTATCAGAAATAAACTGTTTTTATCATAACAACTTTACATATCAGCTAATTAAGTATTTTCAATCGATTTATGCTTCAAACCATTTATGCTTCAAACCAGCAAATTAAAAAAGAACGACAAGGTTTTGCTTGCATTTTTTTAAGCCAAAATTTATATGTTTGTATCAAAAAAAGCTTAATTATCCCGAAAAGCAAAGTCGTGCATGCAAGCATTATCTGAAAATAGAAAGTAAAAAATTGTCCAGAAAAGCTGTGAATTGGGTTGAAATTTTTCAAGCCATTTACTATGCTGCAAAACACTAAATTGAAATAGAACAGCAAGGCTTTGGCTTGTATATATTTCAAGCCAAAATTATAAAAACTTGCATTAAATGTTCTTAGTTTTACAAAAAAGCAATGTCGTTGCTAAGAATTATCTGAAAATATCAAAATATAATGTAAAAATTGTCCAGAAAAGCTGTGGATTGGCTTGAACATTTTCAAACCATTTATTATGGTGCACAACACTCAATTGGAATAGAACAGCAAGGCTTTGGCTTGAATATTTTCAAGCCAAAATTATAGAGGTTTGCATAAAATGATCTTATTTTACAAGAAAACAATGTCGTGGTAAGAAATTATCTGAAAATAGAAAGTAAAAAATTGTCCAGAAAAGCTATGTATTGGCTTGAAAATTTTGAAGCCATTTAATATGCTGCAAAACACTAAACTGAAATAGAAGAGCAAGGCATTGGCTTGTATATTTTCAAGCCAAAATTATAAATGCTTGCATAAAATGATCTTAATTGTACAAAAAAGCAATGTCGTGGTAAGAAATTATCTGAAAATAGAAAGTAAAAATTGTCCAGAAAAGCTATGTATTGGCTTGAAAAATTTCAAGCCATTTAATATGCTGACAAAACACTAAACTGAAATAGAAGAGCAAGGCTTTGGCTTGTATATTTTCAAGCCAAAATTATAAATGCTTGCATAAAATGATCTTAATTTTACAAAAAAGCAATGTCGTGGTAAGAATTATCTGAAAATAGAAAGTAAAAATTGTCCAGAAAAGCTATGTATTGGCTTGAAAAATTTCAAGCCATTTAATATGCTGCAAAACACTAAACTGAAATAGAAGAGCAAGGCTTTGACTTGAATATTTTCAAGCCAAAATTATAGAGGTTTGCATAAAATGATCTTAATTTTACAAAAAAGCAATGTCGTGGTAAGAATTATCTGAAAATAGAAAGTAAAAATTGTCCAGAAAAGCTGTGGATCGGCTTGAAAATTTTCAAGCCATTTACTATGCTGCAAAACACTATATTGAAATAGAACAGCAAGGCTTTGGCTTGTATATTTTCAAGCCAAAATTATAAATGCTTGCATAAAATGATCTTAATTTTACAATAAAGCAATGTCTTGGCAAGCATTATCTGAAAATAGAAAGTAAAATTATCCAGAAAAGCTGTGGATTGGCTTGACATTTTTCAAGCCATTTAGTATGCTGCAAAACACTAAATTGAAATTGAACAGCAAGGCTTTGGCTTGAATTTCTTCAAGCCAAAATTATAGAGGTTTCAATGAAATGATCTTTATTTTACCAAAAAGGCAATGTCGTGGTAAGAATTACGGTATCTTAAAATAGAAAGTAAAATTGTCCAGAAAAGCTGTGTATTGGCTTGAAAATTTTCAAGCCATTTAGTATGCTGCAAAACACTAAATTGAAATAGAACAGCAAGGCTTTGGCTTGAATATTTTCAAGCCAAAATTATAGAGGTTTGTATAAAATGATCTTAATTTTACAAAAAAGCAATGTCTTGGCAAGCATTATCTGAAAATAGAAAGTAAAAATTGTCCAGAAAAGCTGTTCGTTGGCTTGAAATTTTTCAAGCCATTTATCATGCAGCAAAACACGCAATTGAAATAGAACAGCAAGGCTTCGGCTTGTATATTTTCAAGCCAAAATTAAATAGGCTAGCATCAAATTATCTTAATTTTACAAAAAAGCAATGTCGTGGTAAGCATTATCTGAGAATACTGTATAATGTAAAAATTGTCCAGAAAAGCTGTGGATTGGCTTGAAAATTTTCAAGCCATTTATTATGCTGCAAAACACTAAATTGAAATAGAACAGCAAGGCTTTGGCTTGAATATTTTCAAGCCAAAATTATAAATGCTTGCATAAAATGATCTTAATTTTACCAAAAGGCAATGTCGTGGTAAGAATTATCTGAAAATAGAAAGTAAAAATTGTCCAGAAAAGCTATGTATTGGCTTGAAAATTTCAAGCCATTTAATATGCTGCAAAACACTAAACTGAAATAGGAGAGCAAGGCTTTGGCTTGTATATTTTCAAGCCAAAATTATAAATGCTTGCATAAAATGATCTTAATTTTACAATAAAGCAATGTCTTGGCAAGCATTATCTGAAAATAGAAAGTAAAAATTATCCAGAAAGCTGTGGATTGGCTTGAAATTTTTCAAGCCATTTAGTATGCTGAAAAACACTAAATTGAAATTGAACAGCAAGGCTTTGGCTTGAATTTCTTCAAGCCAAAATTATAGAGGTTTGCATGAAATGATCTTAATTTTACCAAAAAGGCAATGTCGTGGTAAGAATTACGGTATCTTAAAATAGAAAGTAAAATTGTCCAGAAAAGCTGTGTATTGGCTTGATAATTTTCAAGCCATTTACTATGCTGCAAAACACTATATTGAAATAGAACAGCAAGGCTCTGGCTTGTATATTTTCAAGCCAAAATTATAAATGCTTGCATAAAATGATCTTAATTTTACAAAAAGCAATGTCGTGGTAAGAATTATCTGAAAATAGAAAGTAAAAATTGTCCAGAAAAGCTATGTATTGGCTTGAAAGTTTTCAAGCCATTTAATATGCTGCAAAACACTAAACTGAAATAGAAGAGCAAGGCTTTGGCTTGAATTTCTTCAAGCCAAAATTATAGAGGTTTGAATGAAATGATCTTAATTTTACCAAAAAGGCAATGTCGTGGTAAGAATTACGGTATCTTAAAATAGAAAGTAAAATTGTCCAGAAAAGCTGTGTGTTGGCTTGAAAATTTTCAAGCCATTTAGTATGCTGCAAAACACTAAATTGAAATAGAACAGCAAGGCTTTGGCTTGAATATTTTCAAGCCAAAATTATAGAGGTTTGCATAAAATGATCTTAATTTTACAAAAAAGCAATGTCTTGGCAAGCATTATCTGAAAATAGAAAGTAAAAATTGTCCAGAAAAGCTGTTCGTTGGCTTGAAATTTTTCAAGCCATTTATCATGCTGCAAAACACTCAATTGAAATAGAACAGCAAGGCTTTGGCTTGTATATTTTCAAGCCAAAATTAAATAGGCGAGCATCAAATTATCTTAATTTTACAAAAAAGCAATGTCATGGCAATCATTAAAACAAGGCTAACATTAGACTTAAACTTTGAAACATTGAACAAATAATAAAAATTTATTCGAGAACGCTGTGCCTGTGCCGAGAACGCTGTGCATTTTGACAGGTATATGTACACATATGCCCTATGAAATTTGTCTCCATGAGTGTCATTATCTCTCTATGAGTTTTCAGTGGTTAAGAGTGGCTAACCAGTCATCTGAAGGTTGCAAGTTTAATTCCTGTCTGGGCCTTAGTACATTTTATGAGGATTTGAGCTTGACAAATGTCTACCAAATGTCTCTTACATCAACCAAGCTTGCAAATGTACCATATGTACATCACTCACAGTGTTTATTCACTACATTTCATATGCAACGTACTACCCACTTACAAGCACATACACGACTATGAATTTGAAAAGCTTTAGGCTCGCCATGAGTCTCCGTAGCTCAATCATTAGACTGTATAACTGATCAATGAAAATTACAAGTTCAATCCCTGTTTGGAGCTCAAAAACATTTTCTAAAGATTTGATCTTGATGAATGTCTACCACTCATAATAGTTTACAGTATGTATGTGTTTAAGGCAATTATTTGTTGCACAATTATTAGTTTCTCATCCACCGCAAACATATCCCAAAATGACACCCACATTTTTTGCCATTATGCATTTGTTTCTGACGTAACTCAAACTTATTATCATCAAACAGAAACGGCATCTAAAACGTCAAAACGATTCTGCAGATCAACTCGGTGAGCTAAAACCAGTACAGTTTTCAGTGGTTTTGCTCTGAAAGCAGATAGAAAAACGGTGATGGGCTCTAATTTATGAATAATAGTGGCATAATGGTAATGACTGCATTATTTTTTGGTAAAGTTTCATATGAAAAACTAATGTGCAATAAATAGTGGCCTAAAACCACATCTTGGTTAGTCTCCCTCGCAGCCGTTCTCGTCTAACTAGATAGTGGGGAGAGAGAAAATAGGACCGACACTAAGAACGGCTGCGAAGGAGACTATAGATCTTGGTAGGAATGGGTTAAAAATTGAAACATACATACATACAAGTTGATATCTCTTATTGTTTTCAGTGGTTTTCAGCATAAAATTCTCTAATCTGACTCTTTGTATCTGCCTGCAGCTTGCCATTTCCATTCAATTCAAATACTGCTAGGAAAATACATTATTTTGGCAAAGCATCAATCCAAGGATCATTGTTTAGGCAAAACCATGACACCCGGCCACTTCTTGTTCCAAGATCACCTTGACAATAACAGGAACCTTGTTGTAGATTTCTAAACGGACAGCCACTAGTGCCCCCACTGTAACATGCTCCCAAAGATTATCCAACTCTGCTATATTTGATTTCCTTCTGTAAGGACCAGTATACACCTGTAGAACATGTGGAAACAATTATTATTAAGGAATAGATTCACTGCACTGCAGATCAATGGTGTAATTCATTTTGCTTTAAATATACACAGTAAAGTGTATTATATATATACCTCAAGCATAATCCATTTAACTCTTTGACGCTGTGTTCATATGGTCTGAGATCTGATTATCCTGTAGTTACAACAAGTGATTATCTACCCATTTTATTACCACTTTTCCAGTTATAAAAATCTGAAGTCTCTTTTAAAATATTTTAAGACCTATCTTGAGCCCACAGTTTTGAGTTTTCCTCGCTTTCTGACAGCGGGAGCGCATCTCTAGTTACTTCAAGTAACCCCATCGTATTTGGACACTGTAAACAGAAGTGGCACTATTTAAACTACACGTTTAATACCGTATGCAAGGTTTTTACTGCTTAGAGTAAGTCGCGATGATTAGGCACTGGCAAGTCACTTTTTATCAAGCAAACAGGTATGTTTTACTGTATGGACAATAGCACTTTACAGAATGATCGAATGACATCACTCACTATGTACATATAATATGACATTTGCCTTAATACAGTATTGAGTATACATATGATTTCCAACACTTTAGGTTTGTAAATTGTCTCATGCCAAACCCTAAAGTCTTGGAAATCATATGATTGTATAACTCAATAATCTATGGCAAATGATTTCATTCCAATGAAATTATATTTTTAATTTAACATAGATACTGTCTTACCTCTGGGATATCATCGAGCTGTGGTGAAATTGTTTGTTTTCTATATATGTCATATTATATTGCTGTCCAGGCATCTTTACAAACTGTATATCCACATACAATAAAAACATATTCTTTATCCCTACAAGAAATGAAAGTTTGTTCATTTGGAATTATAAAAGTCCAAAAATCTTTCTAGAGAGGGGACATTTTACAATAATTGCATATCTGTATAATTTCTTTGTAGACTGTAGTTTGGCATTTAATGATCAAAATGTCACATTGGTGACACCAATTGAGTTATACAGTAAATACTGTCCCTATAGCAATAACCACCTTCCTGCCTGGAAAAAGATGATATATAATGCAACTGTAACACCATCGATGTGATATTATTTTTGAGTTCTTGCAAACTTAAACAAGTTTTTCTATACATGTAACAATATGGGAATGTGCAAAACATGTTTTCTTTTTCTTTAATGAAATATCCTGTAGAATTTAATTGAGTGAAATGCCAAATATTACTTCTAATATATCCAAATTGTAATGCCTGAGCTGGTACAGCATGTGTTGACTGAAGTTGAGCATTTGAACAGTAAATATTTATAAAATAACATTTTGAAAACAAACAGAGTGATTGACTGAAAACTAATATTTTACCAATTTTTACTTGTTCTAAGGATAATTTATGGTGAAGGAAAATTTTGAGTGTGGGAATATATATACATTTTAAGCCAAAACCGGGACCAGTTGCAAAACATGCAACTTCAAGGGGGTTCAATTCCAACCGGAAGGCCTTGAAGTTGCATGTTTCTCAATTGCTCCCGGTTTGGTCTTAAAATGTATATATTCCAACACTCGAAATTTTCTTTCACCATAAATCCTTAGCACATGTAATTTAATCGAGTGGAATGCCTATTATATATACATATATACATATTATATACATATATACATACATGTACATGTACATGTACATGTATGTATATATGTAACTTGCAGTTAATATTAACTGAACACGATACGTTGAGACTCGAAAGAGTATAGGCATATCACACATATCACATCCGACCATTAATTAACCTTCGCTCTCCATCTGAGTTTGTGTGGCTCAATGGTTAGAGCGTCTCACCGGCAATCAGAAGGTTACGGGTTCGATTCCGTCAGGGACTCAGCATATCTACAGATATATATATTACATATAATTTCACAAGCCGTCACTTCACCAGTTCTAATATATATATATATATATATATATATATATTTCACAAGCCGTCACTTCACCAGTTCTAATATATATATATATATATATATATATATATATATATATATATATATATATATATATATATATATATATATATATATATATATATATATATATATATATATATATATATATATATATATATATATATATATATATATATATATATATATACATATACATATATATACATATACATATACATATATATATATATATATATATATATATATAATATATATATATATATATATATATATATATATATATATATATATATATATATATATATATATATATATATATATATATATATATATATACGGTATATGTATATTATATATAACGAAAATCGTATGTGACAATAAAATCACTAAGTAGGCATAAGGTTTAAGAGTGCTCAATACCATTGTAGGTAGAGCAGAATCATATAATTATATTATTATTATATACACAAATATGTGCTTTAATTTGTCTGTGTTAAATACTGTATCCTCACATGTCCCACTACATCATGTATTTGAGAATTTTGTTTGACATTATGTATCCTTCAAAACTCTCTTAGATACTCTCAAAATTCAGGAAATGAAATTCAAAATTTTCCATGGGGCCATTCCCCCAGAAGTGCCATTATTGTACTTTGATTTTACTATTTTTGCTACTAGCTGCATGTGTATCACCAATAGAAAGTCAGTACCTCAGCCAATCAGAATACAGGATTGGTAGTAGTCCAGTAGTTGGTTTATACTAACTAGTGGATAATTACAAATCCTACACTTCGATTCTGCTTCTATTGGCGTACTGTATCTTGGAGCACGTTCCCCTGCCCCCCACATGAAGCCTTCCCCCCCCCCCCAAAATGACCAAAACCTACAAAATATTGTCTAATTTTTCTTAATTTTCTTCCCATATTATCTGCCATAGTTAAGGCTAGCATAGTTAAAATAGTAAAGTATATCGCACACTCGATTGCAATCCGAAAATTTTGGTCGCGTTTCGAATTGATCAATCATCCTGACCTGTGTAAATGTAGTATTACAGGTAACAAATGCTCATATGCCGTAATGCCACCACAAGAGAAATTCCTGATTAAGCTTGTGTGCGCTTTCTCGATATATGAACAAACCGAAATTCAAATAATCGCTAACCTTAATCCTAACGCTAACCCAAATCCTAACCCTAAAACTGACTTGGGTTGATGTTATAATAATTTTAAATTTCGGTTGCTCATATATCGAGAAAGGGCCCTTAATCCGGCCCTGACTATATCACCAATCATTGATATGCCACCAGATGCAGAAAGAGCAAATCCTCAAATATAAACAACGAAGTGGCTATATACGGTAGGATATAACAACGATATACAGGCGTTCTCAAACCCACAATTTCCGGTCGAGTTTGATAAAAATTAGTTTGGCTTTTCTGCATAGTTTTTTTTGGTTAGGGTTAGTATTTTGGTTAGGGTTAGTATTTTGATTAGGGTTAGTATTTTGGTTAGGGTTAGGATTTTGGTGATGTTCGGGTTAGCATTTCGTTGAATTATAAAATACTGCCGTAAATATAGCTTGGCCGAGAGCTTGGCGAAGTCCGTTTACGGACCCGTAAATATAGCCACAGCGTATAAACAATGACTGTGCCGAATTTTGACTGTGTCGAATTTTGTATGACAAATTGCAACGCTATTATAACCGCGGGCTCGCAACAGCCCTACTAATTTATACTATATGCAAACAAATTATATGAAATTTTTGGCGTGTAAATGTAATTCATAATACTAGTAAATATTATAAAGACAGCATGCGCAGCAAGCGCATCGGCTTTGCTAGCAACAGTCAATATGAACAGTGTATCGTGAAAGGAATATGACGGTGTTAAGAAGAGCTAAACAATACTCGACTTTTGCACGCAGCATATGCATATATGGGGACCATGGCGTATAAACACCACGTGTCATCTATTGTAGAATGCCACATGAATCTTATCCGTTTAGGCACAAATGTTTATAGTTAGCGTATTAACCAGTAGCTTTAATGTACTTACCTTTTCCATCGGGATTTCCGTCGCTTGAATAATTATTCCGCTTGAATAATTGAGCGTATAACATCCCTGACTCACGCGTCATCTTGATCTGTTTCAAATGGACTAAACCATTAATATCGATGTTGAATGGCCAACGGTATAATGCCAACGGGCGAGTCGGAAAAAGAAGATAATGGCAATTCGGAACTCAAGTGCTGCTCCGTTTAAATACGACCGAGAGTTGTGGAGAATTCAAATGGTCGTCGTCCTGCTCTAAATCACTCGTTCTGGGCTTCCAAACGCAGACGTATACAATCCGGCTCCCCCAACTCGCTATTCGCTAGTATTGAGAGCCATCTCCCATACGTTAGCAATGATATTCATGTATCACAGTGATGTAACGATCCGAAGAGAAAAAAACAAGAAAAACAACGAGCTCAGGCAAAGTGTTCTGACCAACGGTTTTGGCTTTCAAATTACGACAGTAATTTTTTCGCATTCTGATTGGCTCATTTTCACTTAACCCTGATGAAACAAAGGTCCACCCCTGCTTATCCCGTGGCATGTCTGTCAAGAGCGACAGTGCGTCCAGGCGCTGACTTCCGATTTGGCGATTTCATTATTTCAAGATACAAAGCTTTTTCTTTATCGAGTATTAATAAGAGTATCAGTGGAAAATACTGTAGTTAATGGTTTACCGCATATGTGTTTTGAATACTTTAATAAAAAAGTATTCAAAACACATGCGGGTATTTTGACGTCAACGACTCAACGTCATTCTCTTCATAGCGATTGTCACAAAATCTTTGATTTTGTTTGTCCGCACGGCGGCGCGTCAGTTCCTGCTGTTACCTCCATCCACATCTCAAATTAGAACGCATCCTATGAAAACGTGCCTATTAATCGCACAATATCGCTAGGGAGTGCGGGATATCTTGCGTTAACTTTCTCAAGTAGGTCGGAGAAGAAATAAATATTAGTTTTCGATGCTGCACAAGGAATATGACACCTAATGACAGATGTTTGCTATTTGAAACTCAAAATATGAGGTAAACAGCTGGACAAGGAAACGATCCCACTGACTCTTGTTTTAGATCATATTTTGAGTTTCAAAATGTTTATTTTCGGATTGTGCTTTCTCTTATATGGCTTTGCCTCTGTTTTTTGTGTCACGTTAAGGCGTTTGGATTATTTGGTTTTTTGTCAGGACTAAGAAAAGGAAGCGATCTTGTCATAATGATGGGTGAGATAATTCCCAAACAAAGGCGTGTGGTAACACAGGCCAACACAGTGTCGCACACCTGGTGTGTGCTATTTTATTTCGGACCGATAGCGGCTACGTAAGTTGTGACTTGTGAAAGCTTTCAGCGTCAAAATGTCGAAAACGAAATCAAATACCCGTAGCTGAGGTAGTTCCAAAGAAAGGTTTGATCGAGTCAAGTGGTGGTTTACACGCGATGAGTAATAGAAAGAACTCCTGGATGTTACTGGCATACAAGCAAATTTTGACTAACGTGGATGTGCCGAAAGTGAGTACTCTTCACAGATTTTCATCGATTTGGTTTCTTCGTCCTATGTTCTATAAATTACCGATTAATTTCCCTTTAATACCGAACAGCGCGATTAATTGTCTCATATCGTTGACTTTCAGATTGATTTCCGTGGTAAAGAATAAGATGAGCCATTAGTGTTCAAGCTTCACATGCAAAAGCTTTGTCATAATGTCATTCGATTTAGTACGGCGTTCGATGAAATCACTGGAAAGAAAAATCTGTCTGGAAACAAATCAACAATACCGAAGGCGATCAAGCACCTGAACGGGCCAAACCGAGTCCAATCACGAGTATGTGTCAAATTATGCTAGTTGATTCTCCGTTGTCAGATATCGAGGAGGTTAAATAAAGCGGCGATATTTTTCATGCGCCAACACCGCCAAAAGTGGATACCCCAACTGGTCGAAAGCGCCGACATTCAAAAGCACCAGAAGCAGACCTGACCAGAAGTAGATCCGCTTCCAACAGAATAATTATGTTGGAAGCGGATCTACTTCTGGTCAGGTCTACTTCTGGTGCTTTTGAATGCGGTCGGCGCTTTCGGCCAGTTGGGGTATCCACTCTTGGCGGTGTTGGCGCATGAGAAATATCGCCGCTTTGTTTAACCTCCTCGATATCTGACAACGGAGAATCAACTAGCATAATTTGACGCATACTCGTCATTGGACTCGGTTTAGTGGAAAGCGAGTCAGGGATGACGCAGAATCTTGCAACGACAACGAGTTCCAATGGTCAAGGTATGTTTTAAGTTCTAGTTTTCGGTATGAAAGTGATATACACCGTGGATATTAAAACACCGTGGATATTAAAACTGCGGTATAAAAGAGGTCAAGGCCTGGATTCTTTGCAGGTTTAGGAAATTGTTTTGCCTAAGGCATGTTTCAATTTTTCAAAATTCGATACATTGCAATCATTTATACGCACGTGATAAGTTGGACGTTATGTTCCATTTGTTTAATTGTTGTCGACCACACTATCTAGTTCGGATGCTTTGGTCGAAATAACAACCAAAGTACTGATACTTATTCTGTGACAACAGTGCGACGTTGGTTTCAAACGCAGAATTTAGCATGTGCGGAATCTATGCATTTACATGTAAAAATAAGTTCGACGTTTCATTCATAGTCAGTGGGTTTCAACTCAAATTTGGTTTGTTTGTCCGCATTTTGAGCTATTAATAGCAGAGGCCTCCTGATTGCCCACTGATTTATATTACGTAGACCGTTTTTACGAAGGGTTTGCTATGTTTTGTTATGTATTTAGATTCGGTAATTCCAAATCTGATTTCAGATTTCGAGTACATATTGGTTGAGATAACGTTCAAAATCTATGTGCGATTTGTTATCTGTAGACAAAATAAAATAAAATCTGGGCCCTGGGGACCAATGATGGCTGGGGAAACGAAACTCCTTACGATATAAATTAAGACAGAAGAGGAACATTTCTGAGTGGCATTAGCATTATCAACAGCTGTGGCCGTGAGAAACGATGGCCGTGAATATGCTTACCGGCAGTATGACCTTGCAGTAGTCCATGTCAGAGCGCTGAATATGTTATCATTTCCACATTATAGAAAGTGGTGAGCAGGACAAGTAAAACGTTTGCTGGGAATGACATGGTTGCCATACCTTGTGAGCCTTTGTTAAGGAAAAAGACAGTGGCCATATATACAGTATGTAGCCTACAACTAAAGACAGAATCCAGTTCAACTTTACGGCTGTACTCTGTCCAGTCTGTCGTGTTGAACATAAACATGTTCACCAGACATATATCATTGCATGTTGTTGAATTGTATATGCAGTGGGAAGGGTTCGTGACTTCATGTGCTGTTGCTTGTTCAGATGCAGTATTCAAATGTTTTATTCTGGAGAAGTATTTAATAAGAGCTCGACTTATTGAGCAAAGACTGCAGTTTCTCTTAAAATATGTCTAAATTTTAGGCCAAACATCAATTTATTTATTTATGTCACAAGGCATCTGTTTTGAAATGTTACTGACCGAACTACTGTAAGAGCGTCTGCGAGGGAGACTATATAATATTTCATGTGGTTTTAGAAGAATTATAGTGTGTAGTATGTCAGTTTGGTATTGGGAAGCATTTGGCTTAAAACATTTCATGCCAAAATATTTAACTCTTGATATGAGAAGATTTTTGGTTTGAAATATTTCAGGCCAAGCTTTTAAACTCATTTGATATTAATTGATTTTGGCTTGAAATATTTCAGGCCAAACTATTTAACTCATTTAATATTATAAGATTTTGGCTTGAAATATTTCAGGCCAAACTATTTAACTGATTTGATATTAATTGATTTTGACTTGAAATATTTCACGCCAAACTATTTAACTCGTTTGATATAAGATTTTGGCTTGAAATATTTCACGCCAAACTATTTAACTGATTTGATATTAATTGATTTTGGCTTGAAATATTTCACGCCAAACTATTTAACTGATTTGATATTAATTGATTTTGACTTGAAATATTTCACGCCAAACTATTTAACTCGTTTGATATAAGATTTTGGTTTTAAATACTTCACGCCAAACTATTTAACTGATTTGATATTAATTGATTTTGGCTTGAAATATTTCAGGCCAAACTATTTAACTGATTTGATATTAATTGATTTTGGCTTGAAATATTTCACGCCAAACTATTTAACTGATTTGATATTAATTGATTTTGGCTTGAAATATTTCACGCCAAACTATTTAACTGATTTGATATTAATTGATTTTGGCTTGAAATATTTCACGCCAAACTATTTAACTGATTTGATATTAATTGATTTTGACTTGAAATATTTCAGGCCAAACTATTTTACTGATTTGATATTAATTGATTTTGGCTTGAAATATTTCACGCCAAACTATTTAACTGATTTGATATTAATTGATTTTGGCTTGAAATATTTCACGCCGAACTATTTAACTGATTTGATATTAATTGATTTTGACTTGAAATATTTCAGGCCAAACTATTTAACTGATTTGATATTAATTGATTTTGGCTTGAAATATTTCACGCCAAACTATTTAACTGAT
>JAYKKM010000522.1:1642500-1655000 GCA_035772405.1 Chrysogorgia sp. JL179-B06
TATATATATATATGCATATATATCAACGTTTCGGCGCTCTGACCTTTGAGCTAATGAGACACGGTCAGAACAGTCAGTGATTTTGCCATATAAATATTAAATTCGACGCTTTCACTTAACACCAACAGGCAGACATCGCATCTAACAATAATGTGGAGAAAGGCCTCTTGAGCGCACTTCCCAAAGTAGCGAAGCGCTACACAACTTCTTGTATACAGAGGGCTTTAATAATAATTAATGAATATACGAGAGGATTTAATATTGTCAAATACATATAAGGAAAAAGTGACTGCCCCAACCGGGAATCGAACCCTGGTCTCAGAATCAACGTTTCTGCGCTCTGACCTTTGAGCTAATGAGACACGGTCAGAACAGTCAGTGATTTTTCCATATAAATATTAAATTCGCCGCTTCCACTTAACACCAATAGGCAGACATCGCATCTAACAATAATGTGGAGAAAGGCCTCTCGAGCGCACTTCCCAAAGTAGCGAAGCGATACACAATTTCTTGTATACAGAGGGCTTAATAATAATTAATTAGTATATGAGAGGATTTAATATTGTCAAATACATATATGGAAAAAGTGACTGCCCCAACCGGGAATCGAACCCTGGTCTCCTAATCAACGTTTCGGCGCTCTGACCTTTGAGCTAATGAGACACGGTCAGAACAGTCAGTGATTTTTCCATATACATATTAAATTCGCCTCTTTCACTTAACACCAATAGGCAGACATCGCATCTATCAATAATGTGGAGAAAGGCCTCTCGAGCGCACTTCCCAACTACATGTTGAAAGGATTTATGGTGAAGGAAAATTTCGAGTGTTGGAATACATACATTTTAAGACCAAACCAGGACCAGTTGCGAAAAATGCAACTTCAAGGCCTTCCGGCTGGAATTGAACCCGCGATGCTAATGCAGTGCTCTGACCACTGAGCTACGTAAGCCATTGCCGAGAGCCTAGTATATTGGATTTGGTTTATGCATGATAACAAGAATTATCCAGACCTCTTTCAGCCTTCAACTTTGGCAGATAACATTGACCTTGGTATGGTGAATTCTTGATATCAAGGCAGGCGCGACGTCATTTCCATAGAATACTGTGAATTATTGGATGGGGTGTACAAAATTAAAATTATTGGACGCTGATGACATCACTAGGAAAAGCACGCGAAAATTACAATATAAAAAATGGCTTGTAGTAGATTACTACCAGACTGTCACTTTGTATATTTTTAGTAAGACTATTTTGAACAATTATTGGATTCGGCTTACGTATGACATCAAAAATTATCCAGACCTTGGTCAATGTTATCTGCCTCAGCCTTCGGCAGATAACATTGACCTCAGTCTGGACTCTGGATAATTCTTTATCATGCTCAGCTTCATCCAATAATTGTATAGTATTCGATGGACATTGAGAATTCACTGGAGTATGTTGACCAATAAGAAATGAGAATGAACTTTGAATGTACAGGTATTATAATAAACAATTATTGGACAAGGTTGAGCATGATATCAAGAATTCACGTTTGGAAGCCATGCAAAGACATTTACATCAGGCAAGACATCAAGCATTGTCTGTTGGTTTTTCAGCCAATCACAATCGAGATTGTATCAGTATTGTATAATAATTCTGATTGTTAGTGAGATGCTCTAACCATGCATTGAGCTACTGAGACTAGGATGGAGAGGGTTTCATCATTGATTTTGGACTGCCACTTCAAAAACACAGCTTTTGGGTGGATGTTTATTATGTATTCAGTCAATTGGTGAAACAACATGAATACTAGTAGTATTATAATACTCGATCAATAATGCTTGTGAGTGTACACACTTTGACAAACATTAACAGGTACCGGGTGTACCATGTACATCCACTGAACACTCAGGTTTTGTTGGTCAGGAGAAACATTTTAAAATTATTTAAAAATCAATATCATACAGATTATTGACGGTATGCATATGCTCTTTAACAAGCATAATAAAAAATATTAGTAGATCAGATAAACTTAAACTTTGAGTCAAACTTACCAAAATCTCTTAGTTTTGTTTAAGCAGGAATGACAAAATTGCAACTTCATCTATAATATTTTGAAAAGCAAGAAACAACCTAATTAAAATACAGATAACAGTTACCGTAATAATAAATTAAAGACTATAACCAAAGTAAGTAATTTATTAGCCTGCTCACAGCCCGACATTTCTAAACCCGGCCTTAAATTTCGGGCTGCGAGTAGGCTAGTAATTTATTAAACTATCTTGTTATTCAAAATATATACCGTATAGTGATTATTATTACAATACATGATGATCGTCAAGCTCAAATCCTCAGAAAATGAATCCCACACAGTTTCCTAAGCATTACTGGTATATATATATATGGTGAATGTTGTATATACAGTGAATATAGTAATCAAACCAGTACATCATTGTGACCTTCTCCCTTCATCGGAGTCTTGATATTAGAGCATGTCACAGGCAATCATTGTCAATGTATTGTCTGAGCTCATTAACTTGACACTTTGTTTGTTATACATGCATTTTAATTCCATGAAAAATAAAAAATCTATAACTAATTGACAACCGGTATGCAATATCACATGAAGAAATCTTTTGAACAATGCCAAATGTTTGGAAGTTAAATTTATACAGAAAAATGATGATAACAACACTTCTAAAACGAAACCAATATCACATATGCCATTACTCTCTGAATTTGTGCTTTTCAGCAAGGATTTAAATCCTTAGAAATTCCCTTTTGTTGATTGTTATTCATATTTAATATCATAAACAAATGAAAGGTTATATAAACGGCTATTCCTGATAAATGTTTCTATAACATACCACTTTGTTTCCTGAGATCAAATACCAGTAAAGGATGGGCTTTTTCCATCACTCAAATTATTTTGATTAGACACATGATATTATATCTGCATTTCAATTGAAAAATAACTACAATGAAATGGAATCTTCTAATACAAAGTTTTTGATAGAGAAGCGAAGTTCATGCAACTATTTGATTTGCTTCAAACTTTCAGATGCGTTTAGGATCAGGATTAATATATTAGTAGATCAGAGTCGGGCTTACCTTCGTTCTTCGAACTTTTCAACTTTGCTGAAATCGCATCACTGCCGTATTTACTCCCGCAGCCAGTATTTTATAAGACCAACGAATAATTGATAATCAGCCACTTCTTTAGAATTGGTAACACAAACTCACAAAGCAATTTGCCAAACAAAGAATCCAAGACACAAAGCAGCATAAAATGTTTCAACTTTCAGCGACAAGAAGAGAATTCAAATATGGCGCAGCATTAACGTTAACTCGCTAGGACCTCTGGGAATGCCCATATACGGAATAATTTTCCTTCTCGTGGGAGAAGAGCCTGGGTACGAGATCGATGATTTTGCAGGCCTCTACCTGATAATTCCTAAGCCTGTTACTGTTAATAATAGCCTGAAGCGAGTTAGTGTATCCCGCAACGTTTTATTCAATAATTCCATGAAGTTATGCATGCAGAAAGCTACTATTCACTCAAAACGTTATAGCAATTAGTAAGACTTTGTTAACTCTACAGCAAATAAATCCTCGTTCGGGTATAACCTACCTATAGCATATTCTATTGGCTGTTGCAATAAAAACCTAAATATGACAAATGCTAAACTTGGAAAATCATTTGAAGTCCAATGGTATAACATACAGATGAATAAAAACTCGAATAGAATATTCTATAGAATATTTAGAATATTCTATTGGCACCCATAAGTGTCGTATAGAAAATCTAAGATAACACTCTGTTGGAAGAAAAACCAATATGCTATAGAAAATTCAATAGAATATTCTATTGACACTTTAGTGTCATACTACAGAATATTCCAACAGAATATTCCATTGGATTCAGATTTCCAACAGAATATTCTATTGCATTCTTTAGAACATTTTCGTAAGGGAGGAACCTGAAAAATGTACCATTATTTAAGAACTTTAATTTCAAATTGACCATGTGTCTTATCCAGAAGGTAACCTTTGTGTTTCTGATAATTGTTTTGTATTGCAATTGACAACAAATCCATAACAACTATTTGTAATCTAAAATTATATGAAGAAAAAATAGTCTGGGCTCTAACATATCTGCCAAGTAACTGTAAACAATATACAGATAGGGTACAGATATGTTGACAGACAATCCACGTATCTGTAAAATGTCTGCATATTTCCTACAGATATTTTGCAGATATACCAAAACACCAGACAGATATCATGCAGTACTGTGACAGATATGTGACAGATACTTACAGATATTTGACATATATGTTAGTTTGGTGAGGGATTGACTCATGCCTTCATTAGATATATAATTCCTCTGATGAATTAAGACAGTAACTAGGTCTACAGCTCTTAGCAGGAAATAAATAAACGTAGTGTTTCAACCGAATATCGTTACTTAGTTTTAAATGGGCTTTTAGTGAAATATGTGTGAGTTCCTAAAACAAGATGTTAACCTGGGCCAGTTGTTTGAATGTCCATTAATTGGGCATGATAATATCATGTTTACCTTAATTAGGACCGATAATATACTATTGAGAAATATTTTAAAGTAGATTTGAAAACCTACCAGTATATGTATATGTATATGTATATGTATATGTATATGTATATGTATATGTATATGTATATGTATATGTATATGTATATGTATATGTATATATATATATATTTCTGAAATTCATTAATAATTCATGAGTAATTAAACCAATAGCATGTAAGCATTCGGTCACATGATGCTGTTTGGATACCCCGGTCAAACACCGCCAGACAAAATATTTCAGCTGCATACGTAATTAAGATATTTGATCCAAACACTAGTGTTTGGATCAAATATCTTAATTACGTATGCAAAATCAAGTCAGCAAACAAATTCACACACAAAATTCCTTTATTCACTCTTTGTCGTCTACCACAAATCTAATGTTACAGCCAGTAAACACACACTTGTCCAGTTTAATGCATGCATCACAATCATCTCAACTCCACTATTTAATTTATCATTATCTATTCATCGTGGAAAACCCACTTCAGTTATGCATTGTGTAATATCTCAATAGAATTCCTAATTACGATATCCTTCGTTAGAAATTCTATTCAAATCAGCAAACGAAAACATTCTCTTACCTCTCCATTCATTTCAGAAGCTATATAAACAACTCGAGCTCGTGTCCCACCGGGATATCCAAACACTCGAAAACAATGGACAAAAACACTCGCGCTGCGCGCTCGTGTTTTCACCATTATTTTCTCGTGTTTGGATATCCCGGTGAAACACTCGCTCTCGTTGTTCATATATTACATATATATATATATATATATATATATATATATATATATATATATATAAATATATATATATATATATATATATATATATATATATATATATATATATTATATATATATATATATATATATATATATATATATATATATATATATATATAATATATATATATATATATATATATATAAATATATATATATATATATATATATATATATATATATATATATATATATATATATATATATATATTTATATATATATATATATAATATATATATATATATTATATATATATATATATATATATATATATATATATATATATATATATATATATATAATATATATATATATATATATATAAATATATATATATATATATATATATATATATATATATATATATGCGTGTGTTTGTGTGTGTATATGTATGTATTGATATATATATATATACCGGGTGTCCCAAAAAAAGTACTCCGGTTTGATTCGTAATAACTTCTAAACGAGTGAAGCTATTGAACTGAAATAACTTTCATTAGATAGAGGGAAGACTAGCTTAGATTTTGATATATTACAGTTGTATTTTACTTAAAAATTCACGGAGATATTAATGTTCAAAATCGGTAGCATATTTCTGGATGTGTCTAAAATATGCAAAAAAACGGCGTATCAAATACTTAATGTTGGATGTCTCTGGGGAGTTGCATGTTTATGTCTTATGGAGTTATGGTTTGATTGTGTTTCATTCTGAGTTTATTCTGAACATGAACAAATTTGGAATGTACCACATGATCAGCAACCGCAGAATTTAGAAGAGCTTCGCAACTCAATTGTGACAGCATGCCGTAATCTAGAACAACGAATGATCCATGACTCCTTCGACGCAATGGTGTCACGGGCTAGGCAGTGCATTCGTGCTAGAGGACACGCGATTCCGAACGAATAAATCTTGCTTGTATTTTGTAAATAATAATACTTCGTTTCATAATAAACAATTTGTCAAGTGTCATTTATTTACTGCTAATAGTGCGTGTTTCAGTTGAGCAAAGCTTGATTAATATTTGATACGGCGTTTTTTGCATATTTTAGACACATCCAGGAATATGCTACCGATTTTGAACATTAATATCTCCGTGAATTTTTAAGTAAAATACAACTGTCATATTTCAAAATCTAAGTTAGTCTTCCCTCTATCTAATGAAAGTTATTTCAGTTTAATAGCTTCACTCGTTTAGAAGTTATTATGAATCAAACCGGAGTACTTTTTTTTGGGACACCCGGTATATATATATATATATATATATATATATATATGTATATATATATATATATATATATATATATAATATATATATAATATATATATATATATATATATATATATATATATATATATATATATATATATATATATATATATATATATATATATATATATATATATATATATATATATATATATATATATATATATATATATATATATATATATATATATATATTCTACGCAAGCTGTGATTGGTCAGCTCACCGAAATGACGTCAGTATAACTAATGAAAATATTAACCGCAATGATTTTCGGAATATGCATTCGTTTATTTCCGAAGTTTGGCGTCGTTTGACACATGGTTTAGTCGTTCGCATTCTGTGGTAATCAAAGGTTCTGTTGCAGTGCGAAGAAATACGAAATTTATCGAAATTTGCTAGGGGACGAGTTATTTCGTTGTGGTCCAGATGTATTTCCACAACGGAAATAAAAAGATATTGAAAGATGAATTAAGGGGATAGAAACGTCGAGGTCGTCGGTGAGTATGCTTGTTTCTCGCTAGAAGAGAAGTGGTAGTCTCCGTGATGCGCCACGTACTGGCAGAAAACCGACTTTAAATGAAGAATACTTAAATTTATTGACGACAAGATGACCGCTAAGATGACGAAACATAATAGAGAATCATTAACCAGGTGTGCCACGACTGACATGTCAACTTGCGTCATTTCAATTTTTGTGACTAACGTATGAGTGAGGGTTTGAGAGTCTTCCACCTCATACGTCATACTCGACCAGCTATCGTGAAATGTCGGCAAGATTGCTAGGTATTCGAGAAGTGTTCGCGTTAGATCGTGCGCTATACCACAACATGCGAAAGAAGAGCAAAGAATCAAGCCATCTATCGCTCTATTAGAGGTAAGCGTATTACATATTTTTATCTATATTTTATCTGTCTTTGGTGATCATTTTACTTTCCTATTGATGTTCGTTCAAATGTATCATAAACTGCGCGGGTATACACTAGAACCAGCGAAGTATATAAGGTTTCGTTTTAATCATTTGGTAGTGTCTGTTACCATAAGTGGAAAACCAAGATACACACTACAATTTATTGAATAGATTATGTATATATTATTTCGCATAGAACACAGAAGTTACAAGTTAAGTCTAGTGTTAATATCTTAATATTTTAGATCTGATGCATCTGGAAATTGTTTATATAGCTCTGTGTCCTTACAATGGTAGAGATAATTATCTTGTTGAAAGTCTGATGGTTATGGTATCCATTGATTTTTTTAAATTCAAATTTGTATTAGAATCATCTGTCATTTAATCCCATCTATGCAAACAAAAGGAGCTTCATATACCTGCTTGCAACGCAACGCAACGCAACGCAACGCTAAAGACTTATTAACCGAGTGCGAGGTCTGTACGGTAAAGTACGTATTTGCCTGAGGTTTTTGTACAGACCGAGCGTCAAAAGCACGAGGTCTGTGCGAAAAAATTGAAGGCAAATACTTTTCCGTACAGACCAAGCAACCGAGGTTAATAAGACATTTATTATATGGCTTTTGGTTCATTTTGTTCTCTGTTTATAACGTTGAGTTTGTCTTCAGATGTTGCCGTTTACCTTATCTCTCGCGTCGTGTTTACACGCGTTACTGGTCGTTAGGCATTCATTTTCTTCACTTATAGATAAACAGCTTTCAAGAAAAGCAGCACTAATGTTCCAGGACGTGTTATTGTTCGAGCTTTTTCAACGCACATATTCAAATCCTCTTTATTTTCATCTAAATCAACTCAGAAATTTTCCCGACAAAATTTACCGGTCTGGAAAAGGCGTATTGCCCTCTCACGACGCAGGGAGGAGGGCAATACGCTTTTTTCCGGACCTCTCGTGAACCAATCAGCGTGTGCGCCATCTTTCTTAGCCATATAATAATACATTGTATTGCATTGCACTGTGCATTGCACTGTGCATTGCACTGTGCATTGCACTGTGCATTGCACTGTGCATTGCACTGTGCATTGCACTGTGCATTGCACTGTGCATTGCACTGTGCATTGCACTGTGCATTGCACTGTGCATTGCACTGTGCATTGCACTGAGCATTGCACTGTGCATTGCACTGTGCATTGCACTGTGCATTGCACTGTGCATTGCACTGTGCATTGCACTGTGCATTGCACTGTGCATTGCACTGTGCATTGCACTGTGCATTGCACTGTGCATTGCACTGTGCATTGCACTGTGCATTGCACTGTGCATTGCACTGTGCATTGCACTGTGCATTGCACTGTGCATTGCACTGTGCATTGCACTGTGCATTGCATTGTGCATTGAATTGTGCATTGCATTGTGCATTGCATTGTGCATTGCATTTTGCATTGCATTTTGCATTGCATTGTGCATTACATTGTGCATTACATTGTGCATTACATTGTGCATTACAGTGTGCATTACAGTGTGCATTGCAGTGTGCATTGCATTGTGCATTGCATTGTGCATTGCATTGTGCATTGCATTGTGCATTGCATTGCGCATTGCATTGCGCATTGCATTGTGCATTGCATTGTGCATTGCATTGTGCATTGCACTGTGCATTGCACTGTGCATTGCATTGTGCATTGCATTGTGCATTGAATTGTGCATTGCATTGTGCATTGCATTGTGCATTGCATTTTGCATTGCATTTTGCATTGCATTGTGCATTACATTGTGCATTACATTGTGCATTACATTGTGCATTACAGTGTGCATTACAGTGTGCATTGCAGTGTGCATTGCATTGTGCATTGCATTGTGCATTGCATTGTGCATTGCATTGTGCATTGCATTGTGCATTGCATTGCGCATTGCATTGCGCATTGCATTGCGCATTGCATTGTGCATTGCATTGTGCATTGCATCGTGCATTTCATCGTGCATTCCATTGTGCATTGTGCATTGTGCATTGTGCATTGTGCATTGTGTATTGTTCATTGTGTATTGTGCATCGTGCATTGTGCATCGTGCGTTGTGCATTGCATTGCATTGTATTGTATTGTAAGGAGAATTGAAGGTATGTACTAGTGTAAACAAACTTTTTCCTTTCTCCGTTTTGTTCTAAAGTTTGGATTTTGGTAGGTACATCTGGAGAGGAATTCGAAGCCATTTCTAATTCTGGGGATAAAAAATGGCTATCTTTCTCTAGTTCTTTGGTTTTCTCTTCTGTCACAAATAGAAATATTACTTTTTTCTATCCTGACTGCGGAGAACGTTAAAGTTATCTGATTATCTACACTGTACATACACTGTATATTGTTTAGTTTTGAAGGTAATGTCATTGCTGGTGAAATATTTAAACCAAACCATTTTGTGCCAATTGTCTTTGGGGTTTCTAAGGCAAAGGAATTGAGCTATCAGATAGCTTCCAAACAAACTCCAAAGCGGAGTTGTATTAATGCTCCTATTAGGGGTACTGGTAAGAGCATGCTTATAGCAATAAGGGCGTCCAGGTGTCGTTGTATGCCCTACAATGCCACAATCACCCAAAATGTGCGGAGAAAAATTATTCTCAATGATTTGCCTAAAATATATATAATAAATATATTTGAAAATAAATATATTTAATTTTCAATATTATCATGCATTTGACATTTTGAAAAATTTGACAGTGTGCCTAGTTGAGTGAAAATGTCCTAGTTGAATGAAAAAAACATGGCAGCATTGCCGGCACAAACTTGCAAAGCCAAAAATCTTGAATGGGTCTGACGCGATCTTTAGTATGATGCTGACATGTAGTAAATAATATAGTATGATATATCAGATAATTGGATCCAGCTGGATTTTCATGCCAACATTTATTTTATTGGCCAATTTATTTCATTATGTTTTGTTCTATATCTCAGCTTGTGGGAACCGTAGAACAACAGTATTGTCAAACTTTCTTAATTTGAGGTGCTGAGTTTAAAAAAGTTGGTTACTGTTTTTTTCGATCGCATCATCAGTCAATAATTCGAGTTTTAAAATGGCGGCCATATTTTTTTCAAAATGGCCGCCATCTTTCGTTGCATTCTGTCCTATATCATTTTATAGCCCAACTTTGTAAATTTTTATTAAAAAGTTAGCTTTGACTTTTTTTCAACTGTATGACTTCAGTCACTATATCATTTTGTGCCATTTAACCAAAAGTCAGGTAGATAAACAATTTAATCTGCAAAAGAGTGAATAAAAGCACCGAAATTGGCAAAGACCTTAGTTTGGGTATGAGTATCAATATGAGGATCGGTGCCCATCCTCCTCAGGATTTCGCGAAATGGAACGATGAAATTGTTGAAATCTGCCTTGAATGGGCTCCCTGTGGTGAATTATTTTTGTTGACACTTTCAATAGAAATTATATACAAGACATGTAAATAGAATTAAGTTATTGTAGTTGTAACATTGAAACTGCAATCTTCGACATGGAACACTGACTGGATTTTGAGAGTTGGTGAGCTTCATGCTTGTTTTGCTTCTCTTCTTGCCATCGCAAAGTATCTGGAAGACAGCGGTCTTGAATCTATCAGCATTGAAGCTTTTCTTTATTCACCATCTACCATCCGCCAAATCTTCGCTAGAGAACCATATGATCAATATTATGGTCTGCTATGACCTCCTTTTCGAAGCCTCGTTGCAGCATCAAGACGCGGAATCTATGATACTGAATGTCATGAATTTCGCAATCAACTCCATACAAGGCAAGACGACATGAAAGAGGTCTTTGAAGAAGTAAGCGCAATCTTATTAAATTTGTTCCAATCTACACTTGAACAAGACCTTGTAGAAATGGCACAATTTCTGCGAAGTTATATGAAGCATGTGGATAGTTTACTTCTCTTGATTCGAGCGAGCAGACAGGGAGAGTGGGAACTTCACCGTGGTGCTCTTGAAGAGAATGTCAAATACTACTTTACTCGTGATCTCTACAAATATGATCAACTCGTACCAATTTATCTTGCCCAAATGCAGCTGCTTAAGAACACCGACCAAGAAACGTGGAAGGCACTGGATTGTGGTGACTTCATGGTAGCGAAATTGGGGATCCCAGTCACAAACCTTTTCGTGGATCAAACATTAGAACAGCTAATCAGAGAACTAAAGGTTGCGGGAGGGATAACTGGTATCACACAGAATGCAGATGAACTCGATAGATTTTTCTTGATCGCCCCTGAGATAATCAAGCTAATCAAAGATTTCCTAGATGCTTACTGCACAGACAACGAACAACTAGCAACCAAGGAGCATTATAAGCTGAGTGGCTCAATGGCAGTTCGTATGTTCAATAACTCAGGCGTGATCAAGAAAGGAATAGTCAAGCATTGTGACGGGAATCCATGTTCATGTAAAAACATTAATCTAATAAACTTGGTATCTAATATGGAGGTACCAGAAACTGCAAAGGAAGACATCCTACTCAGAGATGAAAAGGGTGCAAACAAATTTGAAGAGTTTGTTTCTGAGCGGGTTGTTGCATCTACAGCAAAGCTGTCAATTTGGGATCCAATGAAGAAGATTAAGCTGAAGATCTTTAGTACATGCAGGAAGAAGACACAATGCAAAGTTGGAAACAAGCTGGTAAAGTTAAGGGAAGATCGATAGCTATTGGCAATATTTCTCTTAGTGCAGCAGTCACGTCCAAGTATGATCCAATCTCTGAGCGAGACTATTGGTAGATATGAGTTTTTTGTCATTCCCAGGTATCTATTCTCCTCGGATGGTCTTCTTCTTATCCCGACTGACAAGAGAGTGCTTTTGTCCATGCCATTGAAGAGTGCAGCATGGAGCAACCAAGTGAAGGTGAAGTGTAGATTTAACACACGATGCACCCAGTACTGTTGAGAGCCGATACAAAGTGTGAATTAT
>JAYKKM010000522.1:1662500-1747500 GCA_035772405.1 Chrysogorgia sp. JL179-B06
CACTTACTACCTTTTAAAGCACGTCTTTTATTCTATAACAGCTTGGTTCTCTCACTATTTGATTACGCAGATGTCGTATGGGGTGACAAAAATAACGTAACACATATGAATAATGTTCAGGTTTTGCAGAATAAGGCAGCTAAGATTATTTTAGATCGACCTTTATATTCATCCGCTTCAGAAGCTCTTGACAAGCTTAATTGGATTACGCTAGAACGAAGAAGATTTTACCATAGATGTTTATTTATCTATAAATGCCTAAATGGTTATGCAAATCATTCCATGGAATTATTAACCTATGGAGATGTACATAGCTACGAATACTAGAAATAAGGATAAGTTAAGACTACCCCAGACTATAAGAAACTGGGGTAAGCAGAGAATGTGCTATCATGCTATAAACGATTGGAATACGTTGACAAAAGATATCCGAAGTTCTTTGAGTATTGCAGCTTTCAAACACAAAATTTTGAACTTTCTGGAACCTATTTAGGTAATTAAATTGTTGACCATTATTATATTAGATTTATTTATTTATTTGATGTTTGTTTATGTAAATGTAATAGTTATATTAGTGCAGGTCCTTTTTGAAAATCATGTAATATGAAAAAGTTTCCTGATTAAATATTATTATTATTATATAGTAACAATTTGTAAATTAGTGGCAATTCAAATTCAAGTCATTAAAATTCGTTAAATATTTAGCGAGTTTATTATTTCTGTTTGCTTATATAAAATGACACGTAATACGTTCGACTTCGTATTTTAAAAATGAACATTTTTAACCTGAGAGAACGCTATTGACTGCCGTCCTTTGTTAGCTTTAGAGCTTTGAAGATCGTTACTTTCGGGTTGTCGGCGTTACTTTCAGGGCACCGCTACTTTCGGGGACTACTGCAATTAATGATGCTAAATAATTGTGTTACTGTTAGAATATAATAAAACGGGGAAATTCGATTGGCATCATTCGAATTTCTTCCTGATGAATTATTCACTGCACGGCTCGATATTCATTCTCGTGGGATGTTGCCAAGGTAACACCATATCTGTCCAAGCTGGGATTAATTCGGGTCTCGCCTTGGCAAGGCTATCACATTAATTAGCTATGCTCCTTGCCCAAGCACGAGGTGAAACGTCTTCATATTTAGTCTTTAGCAATTGATGTTCAATGAAGAAAATGCTCTCATCATGTTCTTCATAAGCGGCTTGGTCGGCCTCATTCGCTCCCCCTTTTTGCCTACTTTATATATGTGTATATATTCAGAGAATGCCAATAATATACTTTCTAATACTTTCTAAAACGTCTACAAATACTCAAGTTTTACCTTGTAATAACATATTTTATTTTTATTGCCTTGTGTAATTTTAAACTTCAGTGATATCGCACTGACTTCGGACTAACCATAACTTATTTATTTATTGTGGTATTAACCGCAATGGAACTCGATAGGTCAACTATATTCATGGAGATATCATCGTGGCTCTCCTCTAATTCAAAGATGTCTGAATATAGTCAACTCTCCTTATAGCGGACACCCTTGGGACCGTCATTTGGTGTCCGTAATAGCGAGAGTCAGTATAATAGCGGGATGCGATGAAAATACCCCGATTTCAGGTTGTAAAATGTCATATTTTGGGCTATGATATGGCTGCACTGTCCTTGCGAGCCAAACAAGAAGGCATATCGAGTAGCTACGGCAGAGGCTACACGAAAGCGCTAGTCTGACAAGAACATTGAAATGGCAAAACAAATTAAAATGCCTCGAAAAGTAATGCAAATAAAGCGGGAAAAGATCGGAACATTTTATATTTTTCTGTTTGTCCTTTTGTCGACAGAAATGACTAACGGGATCTTCAAAGTATACCTCCGCTAACAAATAGCAAGATGTAAATATATCACTCGATAAATTAAGAAGTCATTCACTTTCATGTGTCTAGAGAAAAATACGTCCAAGGTGTCCGTTGTTTGAGAGTAGAACAATAAAACTGTTTGTTGGGGACCACGTGAAGTGTCCGCAATTCCGTAATAGCGAGAGTCCGTAATAGTGAGAGTTATTTCAATACATTTCATTCTGCCGGGGATTTACCAACTGTCCTTAATAGCGGGGTGTGCGTAATAGCGGGGTGTCCGCAAGGCGAGAGTTGACTCGCAGAAATCGCCGGAAATGAAATTAAAAATTAACCTCCACTTCTCCATAACTTCCGCCGGCCGTGTAAGCTCAACAGGATTTTCCCAGCAAAAAGCTGATAGGTTACTGAGCATGTTTCGCAAACAGTTTATAACCTGAATGTTTCACCCTAAATTGCTAAGAATGCGAGGGACAGAAATATTAAAGGCAATCGAACTAAAATGTTAACTTGTGTCATTAAAATTAATTTGTATACAAAACCTTATGGTTCACAGTTGATCGTAAACACGTCCTAACAGTTAGTTCGTCGATTAAACATGCAGTGTGAACAGTTTAATTTACTGTTATAAACTTAACGGTGATATTGCAGACATCGATGTTCAGTTGCAATGATTATTATCCCAAATTATATATCCATTTCTATAACCTAAAAACCGAGACAGCTGTTTGTCAAATTTCAATTCTATAATTGAACCACGAAAGGAAAAACGTTTATTTATTATCTCAACAGATAATTTAAGGATGAACGTTTTTTCCACCTTGTCATATTGTGTATCTGATGCAGCTGAAATCATTCCTAAGACCCTGTTCACACTACATATTCAGATTGATCTCATATCGATAAGAAGCGAAGCCGTCTAAATGTTAACGGTCGAATGAAATTTGAGATCTATCTCATATCGATCTTGTCTGGTCAATCTGAGATCAATTTATCGGTATGAACAGGCCCTATATAATTCCTAAAACTCTGATATATACATTAAAAGATTCACCACGTTCATTGCTAGTCCATTTTTCATAACTAAATAATGACAATTAGTAATTCAGTTGGTGTTCTAAAATCTTAATTTTTAGCGAATAAGTCGATTCGAATCTGACACTATAGACCTCTTTCATAATGAGGACGATTATATCTCAATAATCATTTAACCTGCATATCCTTTATCTCCTCGGCAATTTAAAAAAATATTTGTTTCCTAACGAGGTTATACAAGCTAATACTGATAAAAGGAAATTTAGTCTGCCATTATGCGGATGAAAATTCAGTTGCCTTTTATGCTAACTCTTGGAGCAAACAAACGCATCAATATTTATTAAAAATGAGAAAACTCCTGCTTACCAACCAACTTCAGTCACCAGCTTTAATGCTCAGCGATAAACGATTATTCAATATTCCCTTTGATGTCAATAAATAGATATTTTCCAAAATTTACTTTGAGACAATAAGATTGTCTCCATCCAAAAGCGAATTAACGAATAAAGACGGTATATGGACACAATATGTTTGCAGGTTGTATGAACATTTATTTAAATTTTGGTCATCTAATTCATTCATAAACGTCAGAAGAACAATTATGACTGGTTGTGGACAAATTGGACTTATCTGTAGCTAGCTAATTGTAGGTATCTTCGCATTATATAGTCGACAACACACCGAGTTTATTGCTGCCTCCCCTCAGGGAGCTATTTATAGCGGACGAATATTTCGATTTGTTCGAGTTTGAGTTTGTCTGTCTGTCTGATGGACGCACTTACCGGGCGGGAAACTGCGCATGTTCTATTTGCGCGCTGTCAGCTGTCTTCCCAAACTGTGGAACTCGACCACATTACACGAGCCCGGGTTGGCAACCAACCCGGGTTAGCTCGCCAACCCGGGTCGACCCGTCCACGAACAAACTGCTGTTAGCGTTTACACGACAGCCGGGTCAACCCGTCTTGCCGGGTGACCCTTTTCAAGACCCGGGTCGACCCGGGTTGGCGACGTGTGAAGGTGTGAATTTTTTGTTATATCACCGTTGGTTCAGTTTCCTTTGTTCTCTAGTGGCCATTATATCTGATATCAACCTCATACAATTATTCATGAGGTTGATAAGTACTTATCAACCACATAAATACTAAACTTCACCAATGGTGATATAAGGCGGTTATATACCTTAGACCTCGGTGTTTTATAAGCGATATATCAACTGATATACAATATAAGCAACACGATACCGGGGTCAGTTTCTGTTTTTCCGCACCAAGCCGTGGCAAGTTCGAGCGCTCCTAAAGAAAAAAACTCCTCAATGGCAGTGGTCGAGCGATAAGGTCGAATATTGCCCCATGGAATTGCCTGAAGTCAATCGGGATGTAGAAGATCTGACGACAGAGCAGAAGAAATCTTTACAAACTGACGTGGCCGTTGCGAAATCTCTGATAAAGAAAGGATACAACAGGATAAAAGAAAAAATCCGCGCCATTCGAAAAAGGCATACAACCGTGCTGTAACAAAATATGGCACAAGATCAACGGCTAAAAGTATGATAAGAATCGCCGAAGCAGAAATAACGACTTGCTTACGACGTCTTTCAGAATCACTTCGGTTGTTGTCCGCCATCGACACCAGTGCTTCGCGCGGCCAGAAAAACCTTTCCAACCCGGGTTGAGCAAAGCTGACCCGGGTTGGAAAAATATGTCTCAAATAACAACCAACCCGGGTTCGTGTAAACAAGAAAAATAAATAACCATGGGTGGTAAGCCAACCCGGGTTGGCTCCCATCCCGGGCTCGTGTAAACGGCCCCACATATTCCTCGTGAGGGATTTCTGTCGACGTGTCGTTGAACATGCAACTTACAAACTGACAACTTTTGTTTGTTGCCGTTGGCTATAACACATTAGACAAGTCAAACAACTCGTGCTTAAGACATTGTAAAGTTTACTTTTTGTCAACCAAACGTTCGAAGAGGAGTATAAATATGCAAAAATATAATTTGGCTGCCATCTTCAAAAACAGCATCGTAATTTAATGCAAATACGTCGAACGTTTTCTTGACAAATAATCAACCCTATAAGCTCTCGTATACCTTAAAACAAAGATAATTTATGTAGCGACGACCAAGATTTTCAAACCAAATCAATAGAAATGAGATCTTTTTTTGTCCAACGTGGTTATCCTACCTTTTGCATCTCGCCGTTCAGAAAGCTTTTCTCGTCCCCCGTTTAGACGCCCTTGAACCATTTTTGGAACGAGTTTCAAACAATAAAATTCCTTTAGTTCTGACATTTCATCCTTTCAATTTTAAAGTTAAAAATATTATTAATCGGAATTTTCACATTTTACAAAATGATCCTGAGACGTCAGCCATTTTCACCGACAACCCTTTGGTATCTTTTCGCCGTAATAAAAACATTCGTGACTCCTTAGTACATAGTGCCCTTAAACAAAATACCTCGGCACCAGCGGGAACGTTTTCTTGCGGCCGTTCCCGCTGTAACACATGCCCTTTTCTCAATCCCACTACAGTTATTACTGCCCCCAAATTCGACCACACAATCCGTCATGCTTTTTCATGCACATCCACCAACATAATTTATTGTATTTCTTGCGATAAATGCCCTAAAATCTACATCGGTGAAACTGGGCGACGCCTTTCAGACAGGTTTGCTGAACATCTTCGTTCCGTGAGGACCAATGATGGTGACAAACCTGTAGCCCGCCATTTCAACAGCTCCAACCATTTGGTCTCAGACATTAAAGTCTGTGCCATCCTTCCCATTCCCATTTTTTAAACTTGGCACCACATATCCTCTTGGTCTTAACGAACGTTTTTCTTTTATTTAATTTCGTAAAAGTTTTTTGTCATTTTATTTTGCTTGGAACTTTTTATTATTAGCTTATGAACTTTTTATTATTAGCTTATGCTCATTCCTTTTCAAGTCTTTCTTTCTATTATTATCGCCTAATCCGCTTGAATATTGGACCTGTCATTTCTCCCACCCCCTCAGTCTGCTTATTGATCGACTGCAAAAATAGTAAATGACTTAACTTTTCCCATCTCATTAATTATTAGTTAGTTTATTTCCCGTGCATTTGATTGGCTACTTTTCTACCTGTGACACCCTTTTGGAATATATATAAGCCCTATTTATTTTATATATATATATATATATATATATATATATATATATATATATATATATATAAATATATATATATATATATATATATATATATATATTATATATATATATATATATATATATATATATATATATATATATATATATATATATATATATATATATATATATATATATATATATATATATTATATATATATATATATATATATATATATATATATATATATATAAAACACTATATATAGGGTGTATCGAAAAAAGCACAACCTCGGAATTTCCCTAGAAATCCACTGTGTTCTTAAACACAAAAGATTTTCGCCCCTGGGAATTTAAAATAGCTTGTAATTGTATTCCAGGGGCATAACTGTCTAATTACTACAAACTCGAGCACGTAAAGCAGAATTGAATTAAAGTTGTTTAGTTTACAAGTATCAACAACAGTTAAATTCCCAGAGGCTTAATCTTTGTGCTAATAAAAACAAAGTGGATTTCTTGGGAAATTCCGAGGTTGCGCTTTTTTTATACACCCTGTATATATATATATATATATATATATATATATATATATATATATATATAATATATATATATATATATATATATATATATATATATATATATATATATATATATATATATATATATATATATATATATATATATATATATATATATATATATATATATATATATATATATATATATATATATATATATATATATATATTGGTTCAGGTTTTATTGATCAAGGAGACAGCAAGTGGGATAAAATTGCCCACATAAATCATAATAAATTGTTTTTTCTGGTAATTTTTCTGATAAAGAAGACAAGAAATGCACACAAATAGATCACCTGGAAGAATGAAGTTCCAATTTATAAAACACTTTGACATCACATGACTATGATTATATATTTCTCTTCTGAGACTTCTGAGTATGTACATGTTCCAATTAACAATAATTACATCAAGCACCATGGTTGGTATGATTGTCCATTATTTAGGTCAGTCATGTGTTCTTTGTAGCACAGTACTTTTATGCAGGGCTACGAAACCCAAAAATGCCATTGTGTATTGAGACCTGCTTCTTTGGTTGCCCAATTGGACAAGATAAGCACTACATATAAGTCAGGAATGCAGCAATGCATAAACTATAACACTCGAAATGTTATAGGCAAGTCTTTGTTAACTTTACAACAAACAAATCCTTGTACGTTCGGGTCAACTAAAACGGCTCGTTTCATTTTAATGTATATAGCGGTAATGAGTTAAATTGACTCTAGCTAATGAGTAAAATTGATTCTAGCCAAGACATATTTTCTTATTTTAAGTAAATTATTGTTTAAAATAAGAATTTTATTCTTGGTTGGCATTCCAACTTTTGCTGTGCAGTCACCACTACCGAACCTACAATAAACTACAACTTAAGTGTATACGCGCAGTTATTAAGATGGAGTAAGTAACTAGCTACGTAAACTATAGTTAAAATTACTAGAATCTAAATGTATGTAGTTAAACTGTTGTAGTTAAAATAACTAAGACGAAGTAACTACGTAAACTATAGTTAAAATTACTACAATCGAAATATGCAGTTAAACAATTGTAGTCAAAATAACTAAGACGAAGTAACTACGTAAACTATAGTTAAAATTACTATGGCAATAGTTATTTTAACTACTAAACTGTGGTTAAAATAACCATGATGTAATAACTACACTGTGGTAGTTAAAATCACTACGGTAATAGTTGTTTTAACTACAAAACTGTGGTTAAAATAACTAAGATAAAGTTACTACACTCGAAATAGTTAAAATAACTACAATGTTGTAGTTATTTTAGCAACCACGAAATAACAGTGTATAAATCAAATCATCCTCTCGCCCGGCGCAAAGCGCCGGCCGAAGGCCTGAGGGCGAGTGTGCTAATATCGACCGGCGTTTAGTCCCTCGTCAAGGGAATAGCGTTTTTGATCTCACAAGCAGTTTAATTATTTTTAATAATATATATATATATATATATATATATCAACAAGAAAGTATGGCCAAAACATAGAGAAAACACCAGCCATCAACGCGAATACGGCTTGCTAAGAGAAAAAAACATAGCGATACTATGAGGTCAAAAGACCATGAACAAAGGCGACAGACAACTGCAGGTAAGCTACTGGACTTTGCTATCTTTAATAGTCAGGCTTGGAGAGATCAGTAACGTAAAGAGAAGTTGTAAGCAGAACGAGGAATAGTACGAGCACATAGTTTAGACCAGTTTCTTCTTTGAATCTTTGTTATGTACATTTACAGCTCAATATTACTTTAAGAAATTTGAGCAACACTCATTAATATTTTCTGTGAATGAACTATACAAATTTCAATGATTTTCGTATGTGTTGTTGCGTTTTGCTTTCTCGGCTACATCAACGAGTAGCCTTGTCCTTAATGTTTTCGCTCTTGAGTAGGTACAGTTAGTAAAATATGATTGATTAATTTGATAGATGCATGGTAATCACAAGTCAATCCTCATGTCGTGTGAAAGACTTTTAAATTTGAAAGTAAATAAAGTACAATTAAATAATTAGTGCTGTTTAAAGAATCAATGAATTTAATATTTAGAGTGGAGATTAGAATGTATATATAAACACTTTTTCTCGAAAAAGTGTTTTTCTCACTCAACACAGTGATAACTTTTGAAATAACACTCCGATTGCTCTAAAAATGGTTTTATTCCGTTATACCTGGCGATCATTGCGATCGTTGCGATAGTTGCGATCGCTATCGCAGAGATAGTTGCGATCGTTGCGATCGAAGCCCGATTTCTATATGAATGCAAGGATCGCAACGAGTCGACGATCGTTGCGATCATATGGAAACCGGGCTTTAGAGAGCCCGAATGAGATGGATGGCTGGGTTTCAGGCTATTAAATTATGCTTTATTATAATATTGCAGAATAACAAATGTCAATACACACTTTGAATGGCAGATTTAATAATTTTATTTAAATTATACATCACCGGCCTGCTTCACTCGATCGGTGGTGATAATTCTGTGTAGATATAGTACTGGTAGTAAGGATGTTAAAAAGTACAGACTATAGCTATGTTTATCCTGTAAATCTATAGGACCAACCTGGCCGGCTGTCACCTGGGCCTGTCTTACATTTTACCTTACATGAACCATACTGGCTGTCTATATGGACTATAACAATCTGTCAATCAGCATTTACGCTCGTCTGATATATGGCATGCCCTGTGTCAGGGGAACAATGTTATGGATTAAACAAGTGGTATATAACCTCACTGACAACAAGGTGTTGAAGGGCATTCATTCTGAATTAATGATATATTGGTGAAATAATTAGATTAAGTAATGCCATTCTTTGTTGCATATTATAATATTTGTAATTTCATCTTTTTGAAATATAATAATAATAATAATAATTTATTTCTTCAGTGCGCATTTACAAACATTTCTCAATGCTCATTACAGTAAATACTAGGAAATAGATATTAAAAAGTATACTGAAAATAACAAACTGTAAAATCTAGCAATAAGTTTGGATAAAAAGGAATGTCTTAAGTTTAACTTTAAAAGTGTCAACAGATGTCTCTAATCTTAATTCATTCGGTAGGCTGTTCCAAACTGCCGATCCTGCCTTCCTAAATGATCGATCTCCGTGCGTTTTCGTTTTTGTCCTGGGTTCTTGAAGCAAGTTCCTCGAGGATGATCTTAAACATCGCGAAGTTTGATAAGGTAGCAAAAGGTCTTTAAGATAGGATGGAGCCAGATTGTTTAAAGCTTTAAAGACCATTAAAGCTAACTTAAATTTAATTCGACTCTGTATAGGCAGCAAGTGGAGCTCTTTTAAAATGGGAGTAATATGCTCTCTTCTGTTGGACCTTCTTACAATTCTAGCTGCAGTGTTCTGCACATGTTGAAGTTTCTTGATCGCACATTGTGGGAGCCCATAAAGGAGGCTATTGAAATTGTCCAGACGGGATGTAACAAAAGCATGAACCAGTCGCTCCACAGTCGATTGGTCAAGATACTTTCGTAAATTGCCAATGTTCCTTAAGGCTATGTAAGCTGATTTACAGATAGATTTTACATGATTATTCAGGGAGAATTTTCGTCCATAATAACACCAAGGTCACGGACCTCAGTTTTAATATTGATTAAACTCTCACCAATATAGATGCTGGGAGTAGGTGGAATTGATCCAGCATATGCAGACTACAGATGAATAGCTTCAGTTTTACCATCGTTTAAAAACAACTTGTTTTCATGGCACAAGACTGAATATCATAAAGACAATGTTCAAGTCTGTGAATGGCAGTGTCAGCATCCTGTTCCTTTAAGGTGATATAGAGCTGAGTGTCGTCGGCATAGATCATAGCATCAACTTTATGGGCAGCAAAAATATCTTCTAGTGGAGAATCATAAAGAGAAAAAAGTAATGGTCCAAGAACCGACCCCTGAGGCACACCTTGTAACAGTGGAGAGGATTCCGACTTTTTACCCTTCACTTTCACTTACTGAGTTCGAGATGTGAGATATGATCGAAACCAGGATAGAGCTGTATCACTAATTCCGAAACGATTTTCCAGACGAGAGAGTAAAATTTTATGGTCAATTGTATCGAAAGCTGCAGAAAAATCGAGCATTACCAGTAAAGCTTGATGGCCAGTGTCTAGTGCCTGGAAAGGTCGTTTTGAACACGCAAAAGAGCTGTTTCAGTGCTATGTCCCTGTCTGAACGCAGATTGAAGCTTAGGATATATTTTATTTGCCATTAGATAGGCAATGAGTTGATGAGACGCGGCTCGCTCAATAGTCTTTGAGATAAATTGCAAATTTGAAATTGGACGAAAACTACTCATATCTTCGGGGTCCATTGATACTTTCTTTAGGATAGGAGCATGTTGAGAAACATTCAAAACATCTGGTATAGAACCACAACCCAAAGATAGATTTACAATGTTAGTAATAGGTGTTAAGAGTACATGAAGACATTCTTTCAAAATCACAGTTTGGATAGGGTCTAATTCACAGAATTTAGTAGGAGACTTCATAACAATCTGCTTGATGCGGGTCTCTGTTACAGGCGAAAAAGATGAGAAGCATGAGCTGCATTCATATGGAGAAAGATGAATATTAAGTTCTAGAACATGTACAGAACTGCGTAGAAATAACCTAACAGAAACCGCGGTTAACCGGGGTTCATCCGCGGATCATACGCGGATCATCCGCGGTTCAACCTGAATTCATGCACAAAATATATTGAGACTTTTCACACTCACCCCCCTTTCCCCCATATTTCAATGTTGTGAGGCTAGTTTATGTATCACAAATTATGAAGTTAGTCTGAAATTGTAGCAGGCACATTGGCAGTGATAATTCAGCAATAAGAAATGAAGATAAAAGATAGTTATCCTTAAATTGTCTCAAATATTTTGTGGACGATTGTCTATATTTGAGGGGAAAATGAACATGGATTTCCCCAATTTGTTATACTATATTTTCATGGATAGTGCTTATAATAAATAACGGCATAAGAACTCATGACAAAATACACAGAATGGAAGATCGACCAGAGGGGAAGCTGGCCATAGCAACTGATTATTATATGCTAATTTAGTAATTTGTCAGGGTCTACAGGCCATAGCAACTGATTATTATATGTTAATTTGTCAGGGTCTACGTAGTTTGAAAGAACACATTTATAAAGGTTTGAATAATGTAATATTTTTGAAATTCGCATAGCATCACGTGTTGCTATGGCGAACTTCGCCACTGAGTTGACCAAACAAGTCTCTGTACAGGGTATTAAAAGGCAAGCATATGGAAGAATGTTAAGATCCATACCTTTCCCATTGCTTGCTTGTTCAAAATTCTTCTCTTTGTTTTAAATCAATAAATATTTGATCGATCACGGATACGGAATACTTCAGGATCAAGATTTTAATACAAACATGCATTAACCTCGGAAGTAAGCATGGTACGAAATTTGAATTTTCAAATTTAACGACTTGCTTTCGCTCCAGCCGCATTTCGCTGTGAAGTTAAATTTAGCAATGGATGATTTTCAATCAAATCAACTAATTAACCCTCGTAATGGGCGTCGCACGTATTTAATAACTTATTCGCAAGCTGACTTAAGTAAATTTCCCATCCGTGAAAGCTTTGGTCAAATGGTCGAAGATAATTTCAATACCGGTACTGGAAGTGCAAAGGTGAGTCATTGGGCTTGTTGCCTCGAAGAACACGAAGATGAAGGGTTACACTACCATGCCTCTTTGAAACTGACTGGGCCTAAGAAGTGGTTGAAAGTTAAAAACGCAATCACCAAACAGCATAACGTAACTGTCAATTTCTCTGACAACCACGACAACTACATTGCCGCATACAAGTACGAGTGTAAAACTGATGATGAAGTTGCTCACAGCAATTGGTCACCCTGATCTGAGTGATGTTGGTTCACCCAGAACAAAAAAATCAACTAAGGCCTATAGACAGTCAAGAAAAAGAGCGCGTGAAGTAGATGGGGAGAATACTGCATCGCCTTCTAAACCAAGGTCAGCAAAACCAAGGAGGTTATCAAATCTGGATGTTTCTGATTTTCTGGTCAAACACAATATAAAGGGAGACACGGAACTGTTTGCCATTGCCAAAGAGAGAAAAGATGAGGGTCAAACGGATCTGGCCAATTTCATATTGTCAAAGTCATCAAAGTACCTAAATGAACTCATCGAGAAAACATGGAAGATGCAAATGGCTAGTGATAATCTGGAACGTAAAAAGAAATCCAGAATGGACATCCTACGTGAAAAGTTGAGCGATGATTGTACTCCAGGATGTGAGAAACTCTAGCTGAAATGTGCCATGGACGTGCTGAAAAAGAACAAGATACATCCCTTCATTTATGCAGCTGCAATACGCGACCTTCTGATTAACGGACGTGGAAAATTTAGAAATCTTATGATTATTGGTCCAGCAAACTGCACAAAAACATTTATGTTAAAGCCCTTAGATTCCATTTACAATGTGTTTTCAAACCCTGCAAATGACAAATATGCGTGTGTCGGTGCTGATTCTGCTGAAGTCATAGTGCTTCAAGATTTTCGATGGAGTCGTGAGACTATACCATGGCATGATTTGTTACTTCTGTTGGAAGGAGAGACTGTCAAGTTGCCAGCACCCAAGAATCAATTTGCCTCTGATGTTGTTATACAGAAAGACACACCAATTTTCTCCACAAGCAAGTCTCGAATCACATATGTTGGAAAGTTTAACTCAACTGATGAGCGGGAGACCGAAATGATGTCAACCCGATGGAAGGTTATTGAATTTAAGCATCAAATCGCAGAATGTGAACAAAAACGAGTACCTCCATGTGCTCGATGCTTTTCTGAATTAACATTATTGGGAGAAAATGATGATATTTAAAGTTAAAATGCAGCAAAACTATGTTCTAGCATTATTACGAAAATGAACTGCTCAAATGTAGATTTTAAATTTCAAAGATACATACAACAGATTAGCAACGCGTTACCGTACGCGTTATGCACCAGTCAATATAAACCCCCGCACCCCCCAGGCCGGGACATAGCGGGGCATTTGACTTTCACATAGGTCAAATACCGTATAATGCCCCGCATCCCAGGGCAGTTTTTTTATTCTAATAGCAGAAAAAGACCCGGTCAAATGGCCCGCCATTATTCACTTGACTGGCCTAACAATAATATATATAAGAAATAATATAAATAGAAACAGCATTTTCAAATCTTAGTTAAACTAATAACGAAAAGATCTACCACGGATGGCCTATTTATTAAATTTTAAAACCAAGAAGGATTACAAACCTTTTTTCTCCACGCGAGGTCTTGAACGTCCTCCGTGTTTTACTGTATAAACACGGAAATTTCCATACCAGTTTATTCTCCGGTAGGGTAAAATGCCCCGGTAATTTTTGTATGCAGTGCAAAAGTGGTAAAATACCCCGGTATGCGCCGCCGTTTTTCCTGTCAAATCACAGAAAATTCCCCGCTAATGTCCCGGCCGGGGGGGGTGCGGGGGTTTATATTGACTGGTGCATTACCATACGCGTTACCACACGCGTTACCATGGAATTCACATGTTTCAATTAGCTTTTATGAACCATTGATCGCGTTACAACGCGTTACCATTAACTTTTTAATATAATATATATATATATATATATATATAATATATATATATATATATATATATATATATATATATATATATATATATATATATATATATATATATATATTCTAATAAATATATGGTAACGCGTTGCATTCAATATGAAAGTATAGGGAAAAAGGTAACACCGAAGGTAAGGCGTGTAGTAACACATGTGGTAACGCGTTATGTTTTGTTACATAAAACAAGTTGATGATTCGCAAAGATATTATAGACATTATATTTGGTTCAGTATTTGGTTCGTTGTCCCTTGGAGGTGATTATCAATCCAATTATTTTGTCCATTGACTCGATTGTTCTGTCAATGATATCTGTGGGAAAATTATCTATGGTTTTCTTAACTCTTTCTGAAAACTTCTTGAAACTTTCCTGTTCTATGTTCCTCTCTATGGCATCAGAGCTAAGTTTACGCTTGACATGATTGAAAATATTTTCAATTGGATTAAGGTCCGGACTTCTTGGTGGAATGCTAAACTTCCTGGCCCCTACACTATGCATGGCATCCTTAGCTTTTTTGCTGTTTTGAGATGGGTCCCCATCTTGCAGAAACAATTTTCCTTTGCGATTTGCGGAGGTGGGAAATATACGCGGCAAATGCTCACGAACAAAGTCTGCAAAACTTTGCCCATTCAACTTTCCATGGTATTGTTCACATAAAACAACACCCTTTCCTATGCTATTGCTGCAATGAAATGTTCCACTTTCCCTCCAGTGCCTTCATGACTTCCTTTGGCTGTGCATTTAAATTTCAGCCCCTCATTAGGTCTTCTCCAGGCCATGGTTCTTGGAGCACGTGCCTGGTCACAAGGATTATACTTATGAGTAAAACTGACTCCATCAAGATAAAAGGAAATGTCATGCTTCCAAAAATCTGGATTCAGTTTCCGTCTGACCTTCCTAGCAAATGCGAGTCTCAACTTTAAATCTTTTCGTGTAAGCAGTCCCTTTTACCTGGCGTGTCTGTACCTTAATCCATCTTTTCGCATTACACGTCTTACGGTTTCATCGGACACACTGGATTCAATTCCAGCTGATATCCGAACGTGCCTGCTTGTAAAGTGCCCAACTGAATCTCGTAACACTTCCACTTGTCGTAATATTGAACGCTTATCCCGTGTACTAAGTTTGAGTGGTCGCCCAGGAATGTTTTTTCTTTTATCTACAGCTGGACTTCCAATCGGCTTCTTGGCATGCCTGTATATGCTTGCCTTTGAATACTGTTTGAATTTGTCAAGTAATTGTTTTCCTCTTATTCCCAAGTCTTGGTAAAGATATCGTAGATGAAGCGAAACTTCAAGCATATGGGTACGGCATGATTATCTTAGATAAAATTAGAGTTCATAGTTACATCCAAATTATACCTGGATATCAAGTTTTTAATGTGACCTTCATCAAAAACTTATCACTACTTTTAAATAATTATTTTGAATTTTCAAGACAATCATGCACAAAATATATTGAGACTTTTCACACTCACTCCCTTTTCCCCCCTATTTCAATGTTGTGAGGCTAGTTTATGTATCACAAATTATGAAGTTAGTCTGAAATTGTAGCAGGCACATTGGCAGTGATAATTCAGCAATAAGAAATTAAGATAAAAGATAGTTATCCCTAAATACAACATTGAAAAGGGGGAAAGGGGGGTTGTCCCAAATATTTTGTGGACGATTGTCTACATTTGAGGGGAAAACGAATATGGATTTCCCCAATTTGTTATACTATATTTTCATGGGAAGTGCTTATAATAAATAACGGCATAAGAACTCATGACAAAACACACAGAATGGAAGATCGACCAGAGGGGAAGCTGGCCATAGCAACTGATTATTATATGCTAATTTAGTAATTTGTCAGGGTCTACAGGCCATAGCAACTGATTATTATATGTTAATTTGTCAGGGTCTACGTAGTTTGAAAGAACACATTGCTAAAGGTTTGAATAATGTAATATTTTTAAAATTCGCATAGCATGACGAGTTGCTATGGCGAACTTCGCCACTGAGTTGACCAAACAAGTCTCTGTACAGGGTATTAAAAGGCAAGCATATGGAAGAATGTTAAGATCCATACCTTCCCATTGCTTGCTTGTTCAAAATTCTTCTCTTTATTTTAAATCAATAAATAGTTGATCGATCACGGATACGGAATACTTCAGGATCAAGATTTTAATATAAACATGCATCAACCTCGTTTTCAACCCGGAAATTGAACATTGAATCCGGAAGTAAGCTTGGTACGAAATATGAATTTTCAAATTTAACGACTTGCTTTCGCTCCAGCCGCATTTCGCTGTGAAGTTAAATTTAGCAATGGATGTTTTTCAATCAAATCAACAAATTAACCCTCGTAATGGGCGTCGCACGTATTTAATAACTTATTCACAAGCAGACTTAAGTAAATTTACCACCCGTGAAAGCTTTGGTCAAATGGTCGAAGAGCATTTCAATACCGGTACTGGAATTGCAAAGGTGAGTCATTGGGCTTGTTGCCTCGAAGAACACGAAGATGAAGAATTACACTACCATGCCTCTTTGAAACTGACTGGGCCTAAGAAGTGGTTGAAAGTTAAAAACGCAATCACCAAACAGCATAACGTAACTGTCAATTTCTCTGACAACCACGACAACTACATTGCCGCATACAAGTACGAGTGTAAAACTGATGATGAAGTTGCTCACAGCATTGGTCACCCTGATCTGAGTGATGTTGGTTCACCCAGAACAAAAAAATCAACTAAGGCCTATAGACAGTCAAGAAAAAGAGCGCGTGAAGTAGATGGGGAGAATACTGCATCGCCTTCTAAACCAAAGTCAGCAAAACCAAGGAGGTTATCAAATCTGGATGTTTCTGATTTTCAGGTCAAACACAATATAAAGGGAGACACGGAACTGTTTGCCATTGCCAAAGAGAGAAAAGATGAGGGACAAACGGATCTGGCCAATTTCATATTGTCAAAGTCATCAAAGTACCTAAATGAACTCATCGAGAAAACATGGAAGATGCAAATGGCTAGTGATAACATGGAACGTAAAAATAAATCCAGAATGGACATCCTACGTGAAAAGTTGAGCGATGATTGTACTCCAGGATGTGAGAAACTCTGGCTGAAATGTGCCATGGAAGTGCTGAAAAAGAACAAGATACATCCCTTCATTTATGCAGCTGCAATACGCGACCTTCTGATTAACGGACGTGGAAAATTTAGAAATCTTATGATTATTGGTCCAGCAAACTGTGCAAAAACATTTATGTTAAAGCCCTTAGATTCAATTTACAATGTGTTTTCAAACCCTGCAAATGACAAATATGCGTGGGTCGGTGCTGATTCTGCTGAAGTCATAGTGCTTCAAGATTTTCGATGGAGTCGTGAGACTATACCATGGCATGATTTGTTACTTCTGCTGGAAGGAGAGACTGTCAAGTTGCCAGCACCCAAGAATCAATTTGCCTCTGATGTTGTTATACAGAAAGACACACCACATTTTCGCCACAACAAGTCTCGAATCACATATGTTGGAAAGTTTAACACAACTGATGAGCGGGAAGAACCGAAATGATGTCAATCCGATGGAAGGTTATTGAATTTAAGCATCAAATCGCAGAATGTGAACAAAAACGTGTACCTCCATGTGCTCGATGCTTTTCTGAATTAACAATATTGGGAGAAAATGATGATATTTAAAGTTAAAATGCAGCAAAACTATGTTCCTAGCATTATTACGAAAAATGAACTGCTCAAATGTAGATTTTAAATTTCAAAGATGCACACAACAGATTAGCAACGCGTTACCGTACGCGTTACCATACGCGTTACCACACGCGTTACCATGGAATTCACATGTTTCAATTAGCTTTTATGAACCATTGATCGCGTTACAACGCGTTACCATTAACTTTTTAATAATAATATATATATATATATATATTCTAATAAATATATGGTAACGCGTTGCATTCAATAAGAAAGTATAGGGGAAAAGGTAACACCGAAGGTAACGCGTGTAGTAACGCATGTGGTAACGCGTTATGTTTTGTTACATAAAACAAGTTGATGATTCGCAAAGATATTATAGACATTATATTTGGTTCAGTATTTGGTTCGTTGTCCCTTGGAGGTGATTATCAATCCAATTCTTTTGTCCATTGACTCGATTGTTCTGTCAATGATATCTGTGGGAAAATTATCTATGGTTTTCTTAACTCTTTCTGAAAATTTCTTGAAACTTTCCTGTTCTACAGTATGTTCCTCTGTATGGCATCAGAGCTAAGTTTACGCTTGACATGGTTGAAAATATTTTCAATTGGATTAAGGTCCGGACTTCTTGGTGGAATGCTAAACTTCCTGGCCCCTACACTATGCATGGCATCCTTAGCTTTTTTGCTGTTTTGAGATGGGTCCCCATCTTGCAGAAACAATTTTCCTTTGCGATTTGCGGAGGTGGGAAATATACGCGGGAAATGCTCACGAACAAAGTCTGCAAAACTTTGCCCATTCAACTTTCCATAGTATTGTTCGCATAAAACAACACCCTTTCCATATGCTATTGCTGCAATGAAATGTGCCACTTTCCCTCCAGTGCCCTCATGACTTCCTTTGGCTGTGCATTTAAATTTCAGCCCCTCATTAGATCTTCTCCAGGCCATGGTTCTTGGAGCACGTGCCTGGTCACAAGGATTATACTTATGAGTAAAACTGACTCCATCAAGATAAAAGGAAATATCATGCTTCCAAAAATCTGGATTCAATTTCCGTCTGACCTTCCTAGCAAATGCGAGTCTCAACTTTAAATCTTTCGTGTAAGCAGTCCCTTTTTCCTGGCGTGTCTGTACCTCAATCCATCTTTTCGCATTACACGTCTTACGGTTTCATCGGACACACTGGATTCAATTCCAGCTGATATCCGAACGTGCCTGCTTGTAAAGTGCCCAACTGAATCTCGTAACACTTCCACTGGTCGTAATATTGAACGCTTATCCCGTGTACTAAGTTTGGGTGGTCGCCCAGGATTGTTTTTTCTTTTATCTACAGCTGGACTTCCAATCGGCTTCTTGGCATGCCTGTATATGCTTGCCTTTGAATACTGTTTGTAATTGTCAAGTAATTGTTTTCCTCTTATTCCCAAGTCTTGGTAAAGATATCGTAGATGAAGCGAAACTTCAAGTGGTATTTTATTCAATTTTTTAATCTAAAAATGTATGTAACAACAATAGAAGTAACCCTAAGGAAATGATTTTAGGCATTTGCTACAAGTATGCTTAGCATATTAATGTTTCTCCACTTTCTTCAAATGGTTTGAAGTTATGAATTATGACGAAAAATATGTTAAACGTAATCAAACTGCACTATTTGATTCTGAACACATGGATTTATCCTTAAAGGAGTGAATATCGACAACATCGTGCCACTGTGAGCAATATCTAAACACGTGTTTTGCACGTTGGAAATAAGAGAAGCACTCAGCTTTTAAAAGCCACACGGGCTTAACTTGTTTACTAATCACTACACACATTTTTATTTATCATAAAATCCAAAAAACTGTCAAAATTGCGGGAAGTTACTTTGGCCACCCCCTTGGCATATGGTTGCGCCATGATTTTCTTTGACAAAATCTGGCGTTGCTGTTCATAGTTACATCCAAGTTATACCTGAATATCAAGTTTTTAATAAGACCTTCATGAATCCACAAAGTATATTGAGACTTTTGACATTCACCCCCCCCCCCCCCCCCCCCCCCCCCCCCCCCCGGTATATGGGTTACGGTATGATTATCTTTGAGAAAATCAGTGTTCATAGTTACATCCAAATTATACCTGAATATCAAGTTGTTAATGTGACCTTCATCAAAACCTATCACTACTTTTAAATAAGTCTTCGAATTTCCAAGACTATCATCCAATACGTATATTGAGACTTTCGACATGCACTCCCCCCCCCCCCCCCCCCGTCATATTGGTACCGCATGATTATCTTAGATAAAATTAGTGTTCATAGTTACATCCAAATTATACCTGGATATCAAGTTCTTAATGTGACCTTCATCAAATCTTATCACTACTTTTAAATAATTCTTTTGAATTTTCAAGACAGTCTATATTTGAGGGAAAAATGAACATGGATTTCCCCAATTTGTTATACTATATTTTCATGGTTAGTGCTTATAATAACGGCATAAGATCTCATGACAAAATACACAGAATGGAAGATCGACCAGAGGGGAAGCTGACCATAGCAACTGATTATTATATGCTAATTTAGTAATTTGTCAGGGTCTACAGGCCATAGCAACTGATTATTATATGTTAATTTGTCAGGGTCTACGTAGTTTGAAAGAACACATTTATAAAGGTTTGAATAATGTAATATTTTTGAAATTCGCATAGCATGACGAGTTGCTATGGCGAACTTCGCCACTGAGTTGACCAAACAAGTCTCTGTACAGGGTATTAAAAGGCAAGCATATGGAAGAATGTTAAGATCCATACCTTTCCCATTGCTTGCTTGTTCAAAATTCTTCTCTTTGTTTTAAATCAATAAATATTTGATCGATCACGGATACGGAATACTTCAGGATCAAGATTTTAATATAAACATGCATCAAACTCGTTTTCAAACCGGAAATTGAACATCGAATCCGGAAGTAAGCTTGGTACGAAATTTGAATTTTCAAATTTAACGACTTGCTTTCGCTCCAGCCGCATTTCGCTGTGAAGTTAAATTTAGCAATGGATGATTTTCAATCAAATCAACTAATTAACCCTCGTAATGGACGTCGCACGTATTTAATAACTTATTCGCAAGCTGACTTAAGTAAATTTCCCACCCGTGAAAGCTTTGGTCAAATGGTCGAAGAGCATTTCAATACCGGTACTGGAAGTGCAAAGGTGAGTCATTGGGCTTGTTGCCTCGAAGAACACGAAGATGAAGGGTTACACTACCATGCCTCTTTGAAACTGACTGGGCCTAAGAAGTGGTTGAAAGTTAAAAACGCAATCACCAAACAGCATAACGTAAACTGTTAATTTCTCTGACAACCACGACAACTACATTGCCGCATACAAGTACGTGTGTAAAACTGATGATGAAGTTGCTCACAGCATTGGTCACCCTGATCTGAGTGATGTTGGTTCACCCAGAACAAAAAAATCAACTAAGGCCTATAGACAGTCAAGAAAAAGAGCGCGTGAAGTAGATGGGGAGAATGCTGCATCGCCTTCTAAACCAAAGTCAGCAAAACCAAGGAGGTTATCAAATCTGGAAGTTTCTGATTTTCTGGTCAAACACAATATAAAGGGAGACACGGAACTGTTTGCCATTGCCAAAAAGAGAAAAGATGAGGGTCAGAAGGATCTGGCCAATTTCATATTGTCAAAGTCATCAAAGTACCTAAATGAACTCATCGAGAAAACATGGAAGATGCAAATGGCTAGTGATAATCTGGAACGTAAAAAGAAATCCAGAATGGACATCCTACGTGGAAAGTTGAGCGATGATTGTACTCCAGGATGTGAGAAACTCTGGCTGAAATGTGCCATGGAAGTGCTGAAAAAGAACAAGATACATCCCTTCATTTATGCAGCTGCAATACGCGACCTTCTGATTAACGGACGTGGAAAATTTAGAAATCTTATGATTATTGGTCCAGCAAACTGTGCAAAAACATTTATGTTAAAGCCCTTAGATTCCATTTACAATGTGTTTTCAAACCCTGCAAATGACAAATATGCGTGGGACGGTGCTGATTCTGCTGAAGTCATAGTGCTTCAAGATTTTCAATGGAGTCGTGAGACTATACCATGGCATGATTTGTTACTTCTGCTGGAAGGAGAGACTGTCAAGTTGCCAGCACCCAAGAATCAATTTGCCTCTGATGTTGTTATACAGAAAGACACACCAATTTTCTCCACAAGCAAGTCTCGAATCACATATGTTGGAAAGTTTAACTCAACTGATGAGCGGGAGACCGAAATGATGTCAATCCGATGGAAGGTTATTGAATTTAAGCATCAAATCGCAGAATGTGAACAAAAACGTGTACCTCCATGTGCTCGATGCTTTTCTGAATAAACATTATTGGGAGAAAATGATGATATTTAAAGTTAAAATGCAGCAAAACTATGTTCTAGCATTATTACGAAAAATGAACTGCTCAAATGTAGATTTTAAATTTCAAAGATGCACACAACAGATTAGCAACGCGTTACCGTACGCGTTACCATACGCGTTACCACACGCGTTACCATGGAATTCACATGTTTCAATTAGCTTTTATGAACCATTGATCGCGTTACAACGCGTTACCATTAACTTTTTAATAATAATATATATATATATATATATATTCTAATAAATATATGGTAACGCGTTGCATTCAATATGAAAGTATAGGGGAAAAGGTAACACCGAAGGTAACGCGTGTAGTAACGCATGTGGTAACGCGTTATGTTTTGTTACATAAAACAAGTTGGTGATTCGCAAAGATATTATAGACATTATATTTGGTTCAGTATTTGGTTCGTTGTCCCTTGGAGGTGATTATCAATCCAATTCTTTTGTCCATTGACTCGATTGTTCTGTCAATGATATCTGTGGGAAAATTATCTATGGTTTTCTTAACTCTTTCTGAAAATTTCTTGAAACTTTCCTGTTCTATGTTCCTCTCTATGGCATCAGAGCTAAGTTTACGCTTGACATGGTTGAAAATATTTTCAATTGGATTAAGGTCCGGACTTCTTGGTGGAATGCTAAACTTCCTGGCCCCTACACTATGCATGGCATCCTTAGCTTTTTTGCTGTTTTGAGATGGGTCCCCATCTTGCAGAAACAATTTTCCTTTGCGATTTGCGGAGGTGGGAAATATACGCGGGAAATGCTCACGAACAAAGTCTGCAAAACTTTGCCCATTCAACTTTCCATAGTATTGTTCGCATAAAACAACACCCTTTCCATATGCTATTGCTGCAATGAAATGTGCCACTTTCCCTCCAGTGCCCTCATGACTTCCTTTGGCTGTGCATTTAAATTTCAGCCCCTCATTAGATCTTCTCCAGGCCATGGTTCTTGGAGCACGTGCCTGGTCACAAGGATTATACTTATGAGTAAAACTGACTCCATCAAGATAAAAGGAAATGTCATGCTTCCAAAAATCTGGATTCAATTTCCGTCTGACCTTCCTAGCAAATGCGAGTCTCAACTTTAAATCTTTTCGTGTAAGCAGTCCCTTTTTCCTGGCGTGTCTGTACCTCAATCCATCTTTTCGCATTACACGTCTTACGGTTTCATCGGACACACTGGATTCAATTCCAGCTGATATCCGAACGTGCCTGCTTGTAAAGTGCCCAACTGAATCTCGTAACACTTCCACTTGTCGTAATATTGAAACGCTTATCCCGTGTACTAAGTTTGGGTGGTCGCCCAGGATTGTTTTTTCTTTTATCTACAGCTGGACTTCCAATCGGCTTCTTGGCATGCCTGTATATGCTTGCCTTTGAATACTGTTTGTATTTGTCAAGTAATTGTTTTCCTCTTATTCCCAAGTCTTGGTAAAGATATCGTAGATGAAGCGAAACTTCAAGTGGTATTTTATTCAATTTTTTAATCTAAAAATGTATGTAACAACAATAGAAGTAACCCTAAGGAAATGATTTTAGGCATTTGCTACAAGTATGCTTAGCATATTAATGTTTCTCCACTTTCTTCAAATGGTTTGAAGTTATGAATTATGACGAAAAATATGTTAAACGTAATCAAACTGCACTATTTGATTCTGAACACATGGATTTATCCTTAAAGGAGTGAATATCGACAACATCGTGCCACTGTGAGCAATATCTAAACACGTGTTTTGCACGTTGGAAATAAGAGAAGCACTCAGCTTTTAAAAGCCACACGGGCTTAACTTGTTTACTAATCACTACGCACATTTTTGTTTAACATAAAATCCAAAAAACTGTCAAAATTGCGGGAAGTTACTTTGGCCACCCCCTTGGCATATGGTTGCGCCATGATTTTCTTTGACAAAATCTGGCGTTGCTGTTCATAGTTACATCCAAGTTATACCTGAATATCAAGTTTTTAATAAGACCTTCATGAATCCACAAAGTATATTGAGACTTTTGACATTCACCCCCCCCCCCCCCCCCCCCCCCCAGGTATATGGGTACGGTATGATTATCTTTGAGAAAATCAGTGTTCATAGTTACATCCAAATTATACCTGAATATCAAGTTGTTAATGTGACCTTCATCAAAAACAATTATCACTACTTTTTAAGTCTTCGAATTTCCAAGATTACTATCCACAAAGTATATTGAGACGTTTGACGTTCACACCCCCCCCCCCCCCCCCCCCCCCCCGGCATATGGGTACTGATTATCTTTGAGAAAATCAGTGTTCATAGTTACATCCAAACTATACCTGAATATCAAGTTCTTAATGTGACCTTCATCAAAACCTATCACTACTTTTAAATAAGTCTTTCGAATTTCCAAGACATGCACTCCCCCCCCCCCCCCCCCCCCCCGTCATATTGGTACCGCATGATTATCTTAGATAAAATTAGTGTTCATAGTTACATCCAAATTATACCTGGATATCAAGTTCTTAATGTGACCTTCATCAAAAACTTATCACTACTTTTAAATAATTCTTTTGAATTTTCAAGACAGTCTATATTTGAGGGAAAAATGAACATGGATTTCCCCAATTTGTTATACTATATTTTCATGGTTAGTGCTTATAATAAATAACGGCATAAGATCTCATGACAAAATACACAGAATGGAAGATCGACCAGAGGGGAAGCTGGCCATAGCAACTGATTATTATATGCTAATTTAGTAATTTGTCAGGGTCTACAGGCCATAGCAACTGATTATTATATGTTAATTTGTCAGGGTCTACGTAGTTTGAAAGAACACATTTATAAAGGTTTGAATAATGTAATATTTTTGAAATTCGCATAGCATGACGAGTTGCTATGGCGAACTTCGCCACTGAGTTGACCAAACAAGTCTCTGTACAGGGTATTAAAAGGCAAGCATATGGAAGAATGTTAAGATCCATACCTTTCCCATTGCTTGCTTGTTCAAAATTCTTCTCTTTGTTTTAAATCAATAAATATTTGATCGATCACGGATACGGAATACTTCAGGATCAAGATTTTAATATAAACATGCATCAACCTCGTTTTCAAACCGGAAATTGAACATTGAATCCGGAAGTAAGCTTGGTACGAAATTTGAATTTTCAAATTTAACGACTTGCTTTCGCTCCAGCCGCATTTCGCTGTGAAGTTAAAATTTAGCAATGGATGATTTTCAATCAAATCAACTAATTAACCCTCGTAATGGACGTCGCACGTATTTAATAACTTATTCGCAAGCTGACTTAAGTAAATTTCCCACCCGTGAAAGCTTTGGTCAAATGGTCGAAGAGCATTTCAATACCGGTACTGGAAGTGCAAAGGTGAGTCATTGGGCTTGTTGCCTCGAAGAACACGAAGATGAAGGGTTACACTACCATGCCTCTTTGAAACTGACTGGGCCTAAGAAGTGGTTGAAAGTTAAAAACGCAATCACCAAACAGCATACACAGGGCGAAATCGCACATTTACCATGATTTAATCAAAAGCTTATAGTTCGTAAACGGCCCTTTAATATCTTTAACCCGATGAATAAATAAGTTAAAGGTTCCTTTGTCTTTAATACTGCTTTAATATGCGTTAAAGAATGATAATATGTATTACACATCTTTACTTAGGTATAACCCAAAATTTAAAGGAGTTTAAACATAATTGCGTCTTTAATACTGGTTTACTCTGGAGATTAAAGACAGGTAACGATAAGTTATCTTTACTTGTCTTTAATGCTCACAGAAAACCTATATTAAAGGTAAAATTATATTTAAACCAAAAAAAACACATTCTCTTTCCGGTTAACCCTCGACTTCCGGTTACGTTCCCCCTCCCCCCCTTCCGCTTTGGTTTATGTTAATGGTTTATCCCAGTCGTTTTTGGTCGCTTTCGAAGCATAATAGACATGAGTGTTCCAGCAAAGATCAATCCCAGATACTTTCTTTGCGCGCATTGTAATGAAAACGTTTCAGAATCGACTTACAGAAGACATATGAACGCGTTTACATTCAAAAGAAGCATTCCTCGTGAGGACGTGCAGGGGCTGTCATCATCATCCTCGTCATCTGATTCAGAAGCTGAAATAATCAATCCATTTCAAGGTGGGTAAACGTCATCTAACCAGGCAAGATCAGATGTTTTGACAGTTTGTTTACTTTAGTCTTCAATTTAATCTGCATTCTAGAAGATCTCGAGGAAGAAGGTACTATGGTGGAAAATAACTCATCTGTATCAAAACCGCTAGCGGATTCTTCACATGTTTGCGAAAATTTGCGAAACGCACAGAACGTAAGTTTCAATTTTTATCCCAGGATAAAATTACAATCGTGCTTTACTAAGAATTCCATAAAATTATATGTAAGACAAAAGGTCATCTTTCAAATTCGTCTGTGATTTTCCTAGTTTTGTCAGAACCCCATGATGTAGCCAGATAAATTTATACTAGCTGTTGGTGTTCTGCCGAAACTGTTAAAGGTTGGTGTATGGCTGTACATCAACTTTTATAGTATTCTATTTGTATTTCTACGATTTGCCTGCGCAGCACATTTACGCCTATATTAAGTTTTAACACTCAATATGAAACAGACATGTTTTGCATAAACAGTACACATCCTGTAAATTGTCCCTATCTCACTTGTGTGTGACTGACCATGTGTTTGTTCAGTATTTGACCTTCGTGTGAAGTCATTATTGTATAGTATTTTTCATAATTTCGATATAATACTCTCTCATTCTGCTGCTGAAGTATATTGTAGAATATAGTGGTTGAGCAAGCTAAAAGTGAATATTCTTGCACTGAGTCAACAGGTTGAAAGCTCACCAATAAGTAATAAACATGGTCGTTACTCAAAATATTTCTTACTGTTACAATTTGTCACCATGCAAACATACATATATATTATTTACCGGCTGGGAGGTCCGTATGGAGAAATATTTCCCAAGGTTTCAAGTGAAAATTATGTCGAGTAGCATTGGACAGCTCATTAGCCAATCAGAAAGCAGGATTTGGTACGATACAGACCAGAACAAAATAAATGGAATTAATAATTTATGTACATGTAAAGGACGTACCCTTTTGTGTATGGTTAACTTGCACATTCCATACCGAAAAGTTACTGACCTCTAGACAGAAAGCAGGATGATATGGTTGGATAATGCCACTGAGAAAATAAATATGTTGATATTAAATTTTTATTTCCTATTTATTTTACTCTAGGTTGGTGATACATTTTATGTGACATTAGATAGTGACCTAGATGAGAGTGACAGTTCTGAAAACCAAAGTGATCATGATTTGCAATCCAATAGTGGATAGCAGTGAGATTTGGGATGATATGCCAGAATATCTATTGGATGAAGATCTTCAGTCACCACCTCCCATACCTGAACCAACTTCAAAGAGGACAAAGTCCCATGTGGTGCACTCACTTTTGCAATGGATGCTATATTTTCTTTTAGTTTGGCAAAGCATTACACATATCAGTGACAATGGTCTAACGTGGCTTTTACAGTCCCTGTTTCATTTTTTGAAAGCCCTTAATATTCAAATGCCCAATGAAATCCTTGTGGAGCTAATAGCTGTCTTCCCATGTTCGCTATATATGGTGAGGAAGTATTTAAGTTTAAACAGAGATAATTTTCACAAAATACACCGTGTGTCCAAAATGCACTAAATGTTATCATTATAATGAATGTCTTTCTGATTTAAATGGACAAATAGTTGCAAAACATTGTTCTAATGTTTCATACTTACGGGGACGGCCACAGACATGCAACTCTCAACTCGTCAGGAAAGTTGTTTTGAAAGATAAAACTGTGAAATATTACCCTTTTCACTATTATTGCTACAATGGAATCATCAACCCACTCGAAGGCATATTAAAGAAACAAGGCTTTGTGGAAATGTGTGAGGAATGGAGAAAAACTACTCAATCTGACTGTATGACTGACATATATGATGGGAAATTGTGGAAAGATTTTAAAACATTCAAGGGAAATGACTACCTAAACACCCCAAGAAATTATGGATTAATGCTCAATTTTGATTTTTTCCAACCGATGAAACACCGAAAGGACTATTCTGTTGGTGTACTTTACATGGTGCTGCTAAACCTTCCACGGTCTGAACGCTTTAAATGGGAAAATGTCATTGTTGTTGCATAATCCCCAATATGGATAGTGAGCCTAAGACCCTAAATGAATTTTTAAAGCCTGCTGTTTCTGAACTTCGAGCACTGTGGAAAGGAGTATACTTACAGAATAGCCGTTGTTCCATTCCACTGAATTTCAGAGCTGCTATTCTCTGCACATCGTCTGACATACCAGCATCTCGCAAACTATGTGGCATCAAAGGTCACAGTGGTGAGTTAGGATGCTCAAAGTGCCTAAAAAAATTTCCAGGTAAATTTGGAGAAAAGAGGGACTATTCAGGCTTCAATCGAGATAACTGGGAAAAGCGTACAAATGAAAGTCACAGAATAACAGCTGCAAAAATCCAGAAGTGCAAAACAAAGGTACAGGCCATTGACCTCTCAAAGAAGTTTGGTATTAATTTTTATTCAAGTCTTTTGGATCTGGAATACTTTGACGTAATACGTTTCTGTGCCATTGACCCAATGCATAATTTGTTTCTTGGAACAGCCAAATATGTTTTTAAGTTGTGGGTTACTGAGGGTTATCTCAGTAGGCAGCAACTACAAAGCCTTGAAGCAAGAATTGAATCAATGGATGTTCCACCACATATCGGTAGACTGCCAAAGAAAATAGCATCTAATTTTGGTTCCTATACAGCTGAACAATGGAAAAATTGGACACTGCTTTATTCCCTGTTTGCCCTAAAAGGCATTCTGGACGACACACACTTAAGATGCTGGCAAACCTTCGCGTTGGCATGCAGATATGTGTGTAAATCTGTTTTGACAGAAGCTGATATTATAAAAGGGGATGGGCTTCTCCTTAAATTTTGCAAACAGTTTCAATCTCTTTATGGTCAAAAAGCTGTGACACCAAACATACATTTACATTGTCATTTGAAGGAAAACATTTTAGATTATGGTCCAATACACAGCTTTTGGTGTTTTAGCTTCGAAAGGTACAATGGTATTCTTGGTGGAATTGCAACCAACAACAGGTCAGTGGAACTACAACTGATGCGCAAGCTTAATATTACACAAGCACTAGGCCATATTTCTTTACCTAATGAGTTTAGTGAATCATTTCAAGAAGTAATCACCAATATGAGAGGCCAAGCAGGAGACTCAGTTCAAGAATCAAGTCAGCCTTTATTACACCTGTTAGAATACTCTAAAATGGATTCAACACACTACCACTAGGAAACATTGACTGGAGTAACATTTCTGCCATAACAATGCCTTCAAAGTACAAAGAAAGTAGTTTTGACAGTGATGATCTAGAAGTGCTTTTAAGAAGTCTACATTATCATGTTCCCTGAATGCATCATCCTCCTTGAGAATCTGAGTAGAACACTCAAGAAATACAGCACTTTGAAAATATTTGGTGTACAGTATGGATCAAAGGCAGATTACCGCAGCAGACGTTCAGCAGGAATTGTTGCTTCATGGCCCCAAATTGATGGAAAGGTGAATCAAATTAACTCAATTATGACATTTGGGACAGTAGACTTTTATTTTTCTCACACTGTGGTAGTAGATGGAGAATATAAGAAGTATTGTTTTGCATGTGTGACTTGGTATATGCCATCTGATGACACCATCTATGCTGGATTTAACCCGCTTTTGGTTGCATGCAAGAACAATGTAATGCCAGGAGGTCCCTCAAGGTTTATACCAGTGCAAAGGATCTCTTCCCAGTGCTCATTTGCAACAGTTAAGAATGGCAATGGAGAAGAAAGATATATTGCTTGCCCTTTCCTAAAACATTTTAGCCAGAAAAACTAGAGTGTCAGTTATTACTTTACTTGAGAAAGCATGCAGAGTATTAATGAATGCTAAAATTTACTTTAGTTTTAAACTAAAAGTGACAGTACATCCTAATCAAACATGTCAGCCTGGTTGGCTTGGCTCGGCTCACATAAACAACCCCTACAGCATGAGCAAGTCTAGCCTGTGTCACAGCCCTGACTAAGTAAGGTGTGTGAACACTCACATGATTGCTTGTTCCTGCACCAGAAGACTGGGGAAGAATAAATCCCCTAAATATGCTGATTATTATTAGCTCAAATTGTATGCAATGAGGAAAAATGATACAGTACAGCATTTTTATGTACATGTCTTTTCCTGCTAATTTACTTTGTATATTAGGTGTTATTATAGGTGTAATATAAACACATAACTTTCTAATGTTGCATAAATAATTTCCCCCAAAACATGGGATTTGATTTATTCACAGAACAAGCAATCACACAAGTGCTCACAGACCTTACCCTTGGTGAGTCAGGGCTGTGACATATGCAGGCTAGAGCAAATCTTGAATCTGCAGATCTGTCACTATACAGTACAGTATACATGTACTTGCTTTTTGCATATTATTAAAATTCCCTGTGAATAAACTTTAAATATTTTTTATAAGTGGTAGATTATACAACAATTTTTCAGAATTTAGTGTACTGTATTTCCTTTATTAAGCCCCGCCCTACAATAAACTCCTATTTTGATGGCATAAAATTAATAAGCCACTTGCCCCTGGGGCTTAGTAGAGGAAATACAGTATGTGCACAATTGTATAGTAAATACATGTAGCATCCAATTTACCACTTTGAACAGAGACTTGCAAAGGCTCACAGGGGACAGATTCAACATTTTGTATAAAGAAAACTGCAGAAGATAAGTGAAAATGCCAATTTGTTATAACATGCAGCCAAAGAAATAAAACACAAATAAACTTGTACAATCAAAATATCCCCTGTAACTACCCTAAGGACCTTTGTGAGAATCTTTCCAAAGTGGATCATTCACTGTACCTGTATATAATATTGTAAGTGCTGGTAATTAAACCTTAACTAGCTGTTGGTGATAAACTATGTAACAGCATACGTGTCATTTCAACAACACTACAACAATATACTAGTTGATTGTGTCATTCCACATATAACTATACCTGTACTGTACTGTACATCACGGGGAGAAAAGTACACTTGATTTTAGCCAAGAGAACACTGGGTTTTCTATCAGTTTCATTCAGATGAGGGAAACAATCAGATTAGTCCAAGTTTGATTCAATTATTAAGTGGTTATACATTTATTACTATCAGCTTGTCGATGATCTGCTCAATACTAGGCCTCCTCTTTGGTGTTCCATTAATACACGATGCAGCTATAAGTCTAAGATTTTCAAACTTGTGATAATGGCATATTAGTGAAATAATTAGGCCAAATGCATAAACATCACTTGCTTTCGTTGGAGGATGGGTACCATATACAATTTCAGGTGCAATATGTTTGTGATTCTGAATATATTTCTCCTGTTCCCTCACAGATAGCTTCTTTACTTTTGCTTCACATACCTTTTTCATTTTTCCAAAATCTATGACAATAGGAAAGTATTCCCCACCAACATCATTGAAAACAATATTGTCTCCTTTAAGATCACAATGAATGTAATTATTTTTGTGAAAGTGAAGAATTGATTCAGCACATTTCAACAATGCACCTCCCCACTTGTTTTCAGTAGACAATAAATTATTTTTTGCAGCTTCTGCAAGAGTCATCGATTTATCATTGATCCCGTAACACTCCATAACCATGAAATATGGTTTGCTATCAGTACACACTCCAAAAACATAGGGCAAACCTACAACAAAATTAAAACATGCAATCTACTACTGTATGTAGTTTAACAGTCATGTGTATTCTAAAAACAAAGATGTTATGCCACTACAGTACAAGCTTTACACACACAGTTTGATTATTCAAACTGAAACAGTGGAACTTGACCATCTTTTAATTCCAATATTTTGGGTTACACATCAACATTTTGTTCCTTCATGTAAATCCTAAGTATAGAAGCTTAATCCATTCCAGCCTAAGACAGTATAAGCCTATACACCTCTAGAAGTTATCATCCAATAACATGTTTGGATTTAATCACTCAATTGTGCACTGTTTTGATTGGTTAACCTATCAGTTTTAAAAACCTAGGATGCATGTGTTGCACACAATTTTATCAGATTGTGTTTTATCCTGGTATGGGGTTGGTTTTAGCAGTACTAATTACTGTCTGTAGTTAATATGAGATACAATGATTGGCCAGATGATAATAAAAGGCAAATTACTGTATAAATAAATGTATTTGAAAAAATATTTTCCATAAACGATAAAGAAAATTATAGATAACAGTTTTAAAGTATATTGTGAATCCATGCAAACTACTTGCAAACCTATGCATGAAGCCCACCGCCCACGAATCACAGCAAACCAGTCAGGATGCAACGTGATTGGTTGAATATTGCATTAAACCTGCAAACGTAGTTTGTCTGTGACTAGGCCAGGGTGAATATGTAGAATACAGATGTGTAATATTGTATCGAGCATCGAATATTGTTGAACACAACCCTTTTATTGTTGTGCTACGATTTTATTAATTTACCAACTAAGGTTATTAGCATACTATATAGCTGTGGGCAAGCTGTCATCATCCTATATATTTTACCAAATACTGGCATGAATACTATAGAATTTAAAATATTCAAGAAATTAGCCTTAAAAAGAACTTAAATATTTTCTGGGGAATGCCTGGACCCCTAGATAATACACCACAACAAGTTAGCAAACCCGTCAAAAAAAACCTGGATCTGCCCCAAGATTCTTCAAACATAAATCATACTCACTGTAGTTCTATTGTTGGCCTATTTTCTAATAACTACTGCTTCGACTATATATACTTAAGCAAATTGACAACATACTGTACGTACCATCATGATCAAAACCATTAATCATTGCAGCTTCTTTAGTTACTCCATCAGATGTTGTTTGGCCATTAAAGTATTTCACAGCAACAACTTTTCCACGATACAATTTTTTCTTGCAACATCCAAACCTTCCCTTTCCAAGAATCTCATCCATAGGAAAATCTTTTAAATTGTTTCTATCAATTTGGCGTAGTTGCCTATGAAAAAAAGAGAAAAAACTAGTCTTTTCTCAAACAAGCATCGGTCCCACTGAATAAGCCCACTATTGAATAAGCGTCCTATTGCAAAACAAAAGGAGGATCAGAATCTTAGTGAGTGAGCCGTGTTGGCCATGTTAGCAAAACAAAACAGTAATTACAAAACATGACAACATGGAGATCAAGTAAAATAATTTAATGGCAATCTCTGCATTTTCGCTTCCAGTATTTAAACAACTCCCACAATATGAAATCCCAACTAAGACTCTTTGGTGGGTTATGGCATACTTTTAAAAAATACAATGTTCTTTGAGTTTAATATATCCATGACTTTTGATTCCTTTTGTCAAATCAATTTCACAAACAAGATAAAATATTCATATCAGTAATACACTGGCTTGTCATTGTAAATATTCTCCCACTCATATTTATCATATTGTAATAATGTAAACTGATTGTTGCATGGCTCCAAGGAAGAACACGTATTTGGTCATTGTGATGTTTTTATTATTCTATTATAATTATATGTATATTATGCACAATTATATACCTTTATTGCTTTAATTCTGCCTTGGGCAATATTGAACTTTGGATTTCAACATCAACATATATATATTGCACAGTTATTATGAATTATAATAAACACCAAAGAAATACTGTGCATGGTACAGTATATATTAAACACCAAACAGAATAGACAAAGAAATACTATAAAGTCAGGCTGATAGTATTCAAATATGAATAAGTACTTACAATTCCTTTCGTGCTTGGGATCTTTCTCTGCATCGCTTCTTCCAGTACAAAATTGCTTTCTTCTTGTGCTCTTGTGCCCGATTTCTTTCCCTCGATAACTCTTTGGTGAATTGATCATTTGCCAATTGCAAATTCTTTCTGGTCTTCTCTCGCAACTTCGTGCTTAAAGTTTTCATTGACATCTTCCTTTCTTCTTGTCGTTTTCTTTTCCTTCTTCTGCTCCTTTTGCGCCGTATCTCTTCGATATTGTTGGGTCTCGACAGGCGTGCTTTCTTCGCCAATGGTATTGGTGGTTGATCTTCGCATTCTCGCTGTTCTCGCTGCAGTTCACCAGAGGCAAGTGTGCCACTCGCCATGTGAAATACCAGACGACTAGAAATACGTGTACGCAACAACCCTCGCCCGCTTACTGTTTGAGGCTTAATTAATATTGCCAAACTGAACAGATTTTCAAACTGCTTATTTTTTGGGTGCAATTTGTGGGTAGTGTACTGAACAGTACCCAAGTGGGAAAGTCTGCCAACACTAAATTGTCTTGCAGGCAGGGTTAGAAACCAATTGTGTAACTATTGATTATTGAAATTAATAATTAATTTTTTAATAATTATTAATTTAAATAATAATTGTATTAATTATATATTACATAATTAAGTTAATTATGTCAGTTATCCTTTTAATAATAAATTTCAACATGCATGTTTACAGTAACAGGTTCATGTACCAGTATTTCAATGGTATTCAAGTACCGGTAACACAATTTCAAAAAATGAAATGACAAAAGCCCATAATATACAACAAAGAACGATATTGCTTAATCTAATTATTTCACCAATATATATATTAATTCAGGATGAAATTCCTTTCAGCTGCTTTTTGTCAGTGAGATGATACCACTTGTTTAATCCCTATAACATGTTCCCCTGACACAGTGAGTGTTAATTACCTACCCCATGAATTATACATTATACAGTATTTATCCTTCAAAAGCTGTGTAAAAATATACATTGAAAGCCTAGGACTGGCACTGTCCAGGCCTACTATCCAGAACAAAGGTGAATTTAAACACACACACTAAGCCATTGGCCAGAAGGGCATATGCCATAATATCAGATGAGTGTAAATGCTGATTGTTATAGCCAGTATGGTGTATGTTTGCACTATTAAAGTCAATAAAATGTAAGCCAGGTCGTGGCTGGCAGCTTGGTCCTATAGACTTGCAATATATGTAAACACAGCTAAAGTCTGTAATTTTGTACATCCTTACCAGTATATACTCTATATCAGCTAATTTTTTAGTTTTGTAATGAGTGTTGTCTGACTATATATTGATAAGCTCGATGCTTTTATTAATATATAATCTTATTATATTATATAATTATGCATGCATGTACCGGTATTTCAATGGTATTCAAGTACTGGTAACACATTTCAAAAAGATGAAATGACAAAAGCTAATCCATAATATGCAACAAAGAACATTGCTTAATATAATTATTTCACCAATATATCATTAATTCAAGATGAAATTCCCTTCAGCTGCTTGTTGTCAGTGAGATGATGACCAGTTGTTTAATCCTTAATGTGTTCCCCTGACACAGTGATATAACCTACCCAATTATACAGTATCTATATACAGTATATATCCTACAAAAGCTGTGTAAATATATACATTGCAAGCCTAGGACTGGCATTGTCTAGGCCTAATACAGGACAAAGGTGTTTACACAAACACACTAAGCCATTGGCCAGACCAGCATGCCATCAGATGAGTGTATAAATACTGATTGTTATAACCAGTGTGGTGCATGTTTATAGACTATTAAAGTCAGTAAAATGTAAGCCAGGCCCAAGGTGGCATTCAGCCAGGTTGGGGCCTGGTTAGTCCTATAGACTTCCAGTATAAACACAACTATAATCCGTACTTTTTTACATCCTTACCACCAGTACTGGTACTCACTATATAGGCTAATTATCAAGTATTGCAATTATTCCATTGTGGATGAGGTTGCAAAGTGACCGAGTGAAACAATGGTGATGGATAATTTAAATTAAAGCACATAATTTATTGGTAAATCGTGTGTAAGGACTATTCAATTTCGAGCGAAAGCCCTTCAAAGAGTGATTTTGTGATGTCTGATTGGCGCTTTCTCGATATATGAACAAACCGAAATTCAAATAATCGCTAATCCTAACCCTAAAACTGACTTGGGTTGATGTTATAATAATTTTAAATTTAGGTTGCCATGACGACATGCCAAAAGTGAAATGTTCCGACCACAATATCTTTTGAAGTACTAACTCTAAGAACTCATTCTACATATCTAATGAAAGCTTGATTAACAGCCTCTCACATACCTACAAAAATATTTTTGTAACTGATAGCTAACAGCTTGAAAAAAGCGACGACGCTTGGATTGGATTTGACAAACTCCGAGTAAATATTTTAGATATTCAGACGACCATATCTTTTGAACTACTAACTCTAGAAAATCATGCTATACATCAAATAAAAGCCTGAATAACATACTCGAACATGTTTGCAAAACGATCTTTGTAACTGATTAACAGGTTTAAAAAAACGAAAACGGGTTTACCTTTAGTTTGACGGCACGTATAAAAGTATAAAACTTGATTTACGAACTTGACATCTTCCGACGACGATATATTGCATTTTCACTGCCTTTTCACGATCTTTTTGAACACAAATCTTCATTCACCGTATAACCCGACAAAACACGTACTTTTCTTTTAATTCAAATGCAGATATTTAGTATTTACCATATCTAGTTACCAGGGCCAAATTTTCCAATGCTGCGCATGATCGACGACGTTGATCCTGAATATATATATATATATATATATATATATATACAAGGAAACTGAAAGTGACTTTACATTACGCCTGGAATCCGTGATGAGGGACTAAACGCCGGTCGATATTATCACCCTCGCCCTCAGGCCTTCGGCCTTCGGCCGGCGCTTCGCGTCGGGCAATGGGAATGCGCCATTTCAGCCAGTTCTACAGCGAGGACATTGAAAACGTGAAATGAGCATCGTTAATGCTTGATATGACTTTTCCTACGATTGCTAAACCACTTGCATAAACCAATTTCGCTTTTATATTATACTTCCCGCTCAGTTTAATTCCGCGCCTCCGCAGGTCATTTTCAAGTAAATAGCGGGTCAGCGGATACTGGTACAATTGCCCCCTCTCTACTCCCGTAAGGCAATAATTAAGTCCAATAATTTCGCTTAAAACTGCCTGATAGCGGTAAATTTGGTTGTTTAAGGACCTTTAAGTAAGTTATTTAGCAATAGTTAATATCATATGTTGGAGCACGTAGTTCCACATGTAAATTTACTCTCTAAAATACAAAATAACACACATTGAGTTGTGAAACCTTTCAGAACCAATGTTATTACCATCCTGTACCTCCCTTGGAGAATTGCAAGACGTATTAACATGGTTTAATTTCCCCTTAATTTCCCTGTAAGATGTGAATTACATTGTTTGGGTTATTCAGCAAGATAAAACGTTCTATTCTGGATCGTTTTTATTTCCCCTGGATGTATGTTTACACACCACAAGAAAACATATATCTTGGAGATTGTTTACCGTCCCCACGACAGTATTTAAATACTTCGCGCCTAAAATTTGACGAATCAGAACGGGTAACCACTGTCCCGCCAAAATTAACTATAAAAACCGAAGGACATCAGCCGTTTGGTCTCTTTCTTTGTGCTCGAAGCGTTGGCAAGTAATATTTGAATAATTTATAAGCTCATATTTACATATCAAACAATGGCGGATATTTCCCTGAGCGACCAGTATGTCCTACTGCTTAACGACGTTGTGAAGGAGAACAAGGCTCTGGGCGAGAAGATTATTCCTTCGGTCTCTGATCGACTTTGAACGATCCGACGATTTCATACCATCTTAGATCTACGACTACAGGTATCTCATATCACACTAGTTTAGATCGACCTAGTTCGCATTAGAGTGTTCACATTCAGATCGCTTTTGAAATAGATCGATCTCAGATCGCACGCTTTTTCTGTAGTGGTCTATTTAATACATATTGCGCGAACTGTCATATAGTAGTTAAAACTATGCCATTTGAATGCTTTTAGAATGATGTCCGCAGAAAAATAAAGGTGCTGGCGCAATCAGCTGGTGAACAATTTCAACTTCGAGTAAATGAAAGGTATAATTACCAAAATACTGTATATTCTGAAAATGGATGCCTGTGGTTATAATACATAATATTTCTTGATATCAGTATATGCTTCATCTAGAAATATATATTTTTATTATAACAGTTACTTATTTTGTTCATGTGAATCCAGCTTTGCTGAGAGAGCTATAAATGCCAAGTCTGTATTATTCAGTTCAATCCATATGGCCAGCCCAACACTGTGTGCCATTATTTCTGTAGTCGTAATTTATAAGCCATACTCTGGCATGTGATACTGGGCTGAAAATGAATTAATACACTTTCAGGAGATGATGTCAGTAGCCATGTTTGTCCACATTTACCCATAATTTCTTGCAGCCATAACAACAGAAGTAGCTCATTTGCAATAATTTGCGAGTAAAATTTGGTTTGTTTGTCGTCAACATTCAGAGCTATTAATAGCACCCGCTTAAAGGGCGATTGAAACCCAACAACAAAAGGAAACAGTACATCATGGGTGGAGAGGGAGGGTGAGCATGTCATTTATCCTGGTCAGTGCAGCAAGCAATCGTCTTCTGGACGATTCTTTTTAGTAACCACGAGAGATGCCTATATATGTATTATGATATACAACAGTACATCATAGAACTGCATGCTAACCCCAATACAACTTAGATCCTAACCCCCCTGCCCAATGGGTTTTCTAACCCTAACCCCCATGATACAGGAAAGCTAAGTAAAAATCCTATTACTAACCTTAATACTAATAAAAAGATTGTCCAAAACGATGATTAATTGCTTGCTGCTGACCGGGATAAATGGTGTGCTCTCCTCCCGTGATGTAACGTTTTCGAACAACAAAGCCTGATTTCCATTTGTTTGTTAGTGGCAGTTGCTATAGACTAAATCCAAGAATTGAAAAAATAATATTTGGACTATTGTCTTTTTCTCAGTGCTGAATCAGAGCACAATCTGGCAGTGTTTATTTGTGTAAAGGACGAGATCCATCTGCAGTATGGTGGAGAAGAGAAGTCTCCTTGGACATTCATCCAAATCAAAGGTATAATTATCAATCAATATAAATATCAATAATGTTTTTCTGGTCTGTATCTACCAAATATTGCTTTCTGATTGGCTAACAAGTGGTTCATATCAGCCCATACAACCGCTTGACATTATTTCAGTATATGCATTTATAATCCATAAAATATTCTAAAAACATTTGAAAATGAACTCAAATGAGACTGAGCATATTGAAAGACATATAAGTTTGTTTTTTATCTGAAAAGAGACTTACAATAGCTCTCAATTTACTTTGATGAAGGTAAAATCTGAGACTTTCCTTTTTTGTCCACTAGAAATACTGATGATGACCAGTAAAATAATTGCCAATATTTTATTGAAAAAAATAAATAATGATTTATTGTTTTGGTTGGTCCGTATTGAGAAATATTTCCCTTGTTCTCAAAAACGTCCCTAGGCCTGCGACCTCAGGCCGTTTTTGAGACCTTAGGAAATATTTCTCCATTTGGACCTCCCAGCCGATAAATAACATATATATTTTCACTTTTTCAGTACCATACTACCATTATACAATAATATTATTATGTATACTGTATGTGGTGTGACTGTCAGTGAGCTACTCTGTAACATGTTGTTTAAAGCTCCCGATATTGTGAATAAAATTTTGTGGCAGTTGAAATCGAAATACATTTACAGAAGTTCATTTTTACAGATGATCAGATTCATTTCAAATAGATTATCAGATTCAAATAATCTTTATCAGATTCAAATAGATTATCAGATTCAAATAAATAATCTGAATCTGATCATCTGGAAATGAACTTATGTATTTCTATTGCTTATATGCATCATAACCACCCCTTATTTTATTTTGTTTTCAGCTGCCTATATATAAGACATATGTTAAATCAAAAAAAGCGTACGCTAAAAGGACAGAAAATGGGACTAACCAGCACCATGTTACAAAATGCAGGCGTCAAAATAGAAAAAGAGAGGTAAGTTTCCAAAAGTTGTATAATATGTACTGTATACTGTAATAGCAAATATGTATAGCCAAGTATATAATATTATAAGAATCAGTCAAAGGAAAGTTTTTGATGTTTAAATAACTTGGAACCATTCATGACCAGGACGGGAACAGGTCGTAATGACCTGTATATTATAGATAGTATATTACCAGTTTGAATCCTTCCGTGGTGAGTAGAGTTTTCCTACTTGCCCAGCATGATTGTCCACTCGGAATAAAAAATTTATCGTTATCCCGAGAACATAATTATTCCCCTTCATTAATTACACATATTATATTAAAGCAATATATATATATATATATATATATATATATGCTAAGGATTTATGGTGAAGGAAAGTTTCGAGTGTAGGAATATATACATTTTAAGACTAAACCGGGACAAGTTGCGAAAAATGCAACTTAGCAGCCTTCCGGCTGGAATTGAACCCGCGACCCTGCGATTGCTAGTGCAGTGCTCTGACCACTAAGCTACGGAAGCCATTGCCGAGAGCCTAGTCACGAGTGGTAATGCCGGGATAAGATTCTGGGTATATTATAGGTAATATTTGGCATTTCAATCGATTGAACCACAGTACATGTTCTCAGAAGTGTTGGAATATATACATTTTAAGACCAAACCGGGACCAGTTGTGAAAAATGTAAATATAAAAATGCAAATGTAAAAATGCAACGGCTTACGTAGCTCAGTGGTCCGAGCACTGCACTAGCAATCGCAGGGTCGCAGGTTCAATTCCAGCAGGAAGGCAGCTAAGTTGCATTTTTCGCAACTGGTCCCGGTTTGGTCTTAAGATGTATATATTCCTACACTCGAGTTCCGTGCATTTGATTGGCTACTTTCTACCTGTTACACCCTTTTGGCATATATATAAGCCCTATTTATTTTATTTCATCTCGTCTTACTCTGATGAAGGGCTCCGCTCGAAACGTCAGTATCTCGTCACTAAATTCTTGGCAGTTTACCACCTTTTCACTTTGCTATATATATATATATATATTTGATATATATATATATATATATATATATATATATATATATATATATATATATATATATATATATATATATATATATATATATATATATATATATATATATATATATATATATATATATATATATAGGAGATAAAACTGTTCACGATCTATCGCTCGATACCATATCAGGTAGAGCTTAATATAGGAAAATGTCGCTTAAATGTTTGTTTGCTACTCGGAGTTTCACGCTGGATGCGAAGTGAAGATAGCATCCAGCGTGAAACTCTGAGTAGCACACAAACATTTAAGCGGCATTTTCTATATATATATATATTGGATTTTTTTGGTAGGTAAGTAGGTAGGTAGGTAGGTATAGGTAGGTAGGTAGGTAGGTAGGAACAAACAACAATATTTAAGTTTTATATCTGTCTCTTACACATACTTGACAGTACTCTAATACAATTTCTGTTTTTAGAAATTAGGAAGGCATCTATGCAGCTTAACTGGAAAGGATTGGGGAGATGCAAGAAAGGCAAAGGTGGCAGAAGCTATGACTCTTGACTGCATGTCAAGTGAGGAGAGCGAAATGGAGGGTGGCGAAACAAAAAAAAATGTGGTAAGAACACTATCCTGGGAGAGTGCAGAACTGAAAAAGAGGAAAAAATCTTTGGACAGTCACCACAGATTCTCTTCCAGCCTTGGTGAAGCAAAGAGTGATGCCAAGAAGACGGGGTGGCGAGTTGTCTACTCGCCCAAAGCCGGCTGAATGCCCAACATGGGCATGTAAGACAAATTAATTTCTGAACATTTCTTATTCCATAGTGCACAAAGTTATTACAGAAGCTGTAAATAACTCGGGAATTAGATCCTGAACCTTCCAATTGCTAGCCTTATGCTCTGACCTCTGAGTTACCAGGACTTTATAAGGTGGCAGAGCAAGGTTACTTTTGATATTTTATATTGATTTGAGTCTGACACATACAACTTGTTGTATGTCACTACCAAGGTTTTTTGTTAATGTCAAGAAATTGCAACTTGATTTTTTGTAATCCAGTATAAATATTGAAAGTAACCTTGCTCTGCCAGCTGAGTCCTGGTAGCTCAGTGGTAATTATAGCAACCGGCTAACAATTGGAAGTAGCAGGTTCAATCACCGCTTTGAGCTCAGGATTTTCCTGAGTTATTTACAACTTGTACAGTGACGACTTAATGAGACCGGAACAACAAGCTGCAATTTCTTAACATTAACAAAAAATATGACTTTTGCTGGGTAATGGGTATTGTTTATTGGTGAACCCTGTAATACCATGTACATTGTACAATGCAACCTTACTCCATTTGGGTGGAAATGTTACTACAGTACATATTATGTGGGTGATAAATAAGCAAGCCCTCTGAGAGTCCTGTAAATACCCAGTGCAGGGCTTAAAATAATGGTTAATATTGAGTTAGCCTGGATTAATTTGATCACACATAAAAGCAGTACGACCAATCTTCACTAGCAGTCATCCATCTGTTATTTCAAGGACTGCACTGGTTTGTCTAATTTATATACAGTAATTTAATTATATGTTATATTTTCCTCTGGACATTGATTCTGATGAGGTTTTGAAATGAACTTTTAAATCTGACTACAGTACTGTATACATGTATTCTAGTTATATGTACCTTATAATTAATTAATTCAGGATTTTACAATTATGTGAATTTTGTTATGAAATAAAGTTCAACTGCACCATATCTGTATATTGTTATGTAAATGTACCAATAAAAGTATGATCACCTCCCTGAAAAACACATTTTTGCCCACCAGTGCGCAATTGTACCAACAACCCTTTAAGACCTTTAATTGAGTATTGAATAAATGGTGTAATTAAGTACCATTGCAAATAGTACCCAATAAATACATTTTAAAGCTATGTAAATGTACTAATAAAAAAGAAAAATTATCCCCCCCCCCCCTGAAAAACACATTTTTGCCCACCAGTGCGCGATTGTACAAACAACCCTTTACGACCTTTAATTGAGTATTGATTAAACGGCGTAAAGTACCATTACAAATAGTACCCAATAAATACATTTTAAAGCTATGTAAAGGTACCTTTAATACTTATATGCTCGTCTTTACGTAAGTCAGTAAATGTATCTTCACATCACATTAAAATGCCTTTATCTCACCCATGTAAAGCCTCCACTATTCCACTATAATAGAGAGGCACTAAAGCAGCGTTTACATACATTTACTAAGTATAATAGTTGGGATTAAAGGCGTGTATATACACCATTAACATACCTTTAACATGCTTTAATACAGCATTATATTTCTTATTTCGTCCTGTGAATTATATATCAAGTCAACGTTTACCTGTGAAAATCGCTTATGGAACTTTTTTGGAGAACTTAAGAAAGAAGAAATAATAACTGAATCTGTATATAATGACCTCTCACCGATTGGCTCTCGCCCTGGTATTTTATACGGAGTCCCCAAGGTACATAAACCTAACTTCCCTATAAGACATATTCTCTCCTCCGTCAGTACTCAGTCTTACAATATTGCCAAATTTCTTGTTCCACTTCTTCGTCCTTTTTCCACTAATATTAATTCAATTACTGATACATTTTCTTTTGTTAAGGAGATACAGTACTTGGTTTCTCATTAGATAGTAATGATGTTGTTTTGACGAACTTTGATATTAAGTCGCTTTTCACTAATATATACCATTGGATGAAACCATTGATATCATTGTTGATTGAATATTTAGTAATGCTATGCGCTTTCAATGTTTTTCTCGGTAACAGTTCACCAAACTTTTTCGTAAATTTTCTCTTCTGCTTACCCTCAAATCTCTTTCTGTTTTGTATTTCGTCCTTCATGTCGTCTTTCTGATTTTTTTTCCTTTCAAAGACGGAGTTCGTTTTGGTCTGAAATCACACGTTGTGTACTCGTATAAGTGTCAATGCTGTGATGCACTGTATGTCGGCCAAACACGCCGACACATCCACACGCGTATTTCGCACCACATGGGGGTTTCGGCTATGACTGGGAAAGAACGCTCCGTGACAGCAACATCTATGTCCAGTGTTATCTCTCACAAGCATTCTACTGGTCATCCTATACTGGTGTTTTTCAAACTTTAACATTTTAACCTCCTTTCCTTATAAATTTGAACTGTTACTCTTATGATTTCAAAACTTAAGCCAAGTCTCAACGCCAACATAAGTTCTGTCCCACTTTCCCTATTCTAACTTTGTTTAATCCCACTTAACCCTGACCTAAGTTTCATTAACTTGGCCAACATTTGATTTAATCTCTTGACTAATCGTTATCATATATATTTGACCGTTTGTAATCGTTTCTTAAAATTTCTGACCATTTTTTAACCTAATACTGAATGAACTGTGTATATATGTATACTTACTTGTATCAAATAATTTAAGTTGCTCTGAAGATGTTGCATATCACAACGAAACGTTAGCTAATAAATTTCAAATTTCTGTCATGTCTTGTCTAAAAGTCATTTGCTGGGCTTTAATCTTTATTTTTAAATTCAAATTTAACTTTTAAAAAAGTTTGATAACTTGTCTACATACATGCAGGTTGTTTGTCAATGGTGTCCTAATCATCTTTTTCTGTGGCTATTCCTGAGAAGTATTCCGACTTCGTCTTTTGGAATGCCAAACTGAATAACTGATCTCCATGCTCGCAGGCTAGGCACCAAACTTCTTGCATGCAGTTTTTCATATTCCCCACCACTACACCCACGCGACACCCCGGGAGTGCTAGGCCACGTCACCCCGGAGGTTTCCCGGTCATAACAAGAATTGAACCATGCATGATTTCCAAACATGTTTTAATAAAATGTTTGCCACCATTCTGCAATATATTGTGACAACTTAGCGCAAAGCTATCTTCTAGCTAGTTCAGCACCTTTTCTTATAATTTTAAAATTTTAAAACATTTCATATAGCGCAAATTATCATAAAAATGTTACCATTTATAAATGTTTCATCGGAAGTTGTTCATGGCCAACATGGTCTGTAATATTGAAGCACAACTTGCTTTTGAGCGAGTAATTTCGATGCGGTATTACAGTATAAATATTGTCGTTTCACATGGTTTGTATTACAGTCGAATTTCCTTCTCTGTGCTGTTAATAAATACAATCAGTTTAAAAAATATCTAAAACTAAATTATCTAAAAACAAAACAATACTAGTACACTATAGATTATTATAAGCATTACGAAATAAAAAAGTCTTCAAGTTTTTCCTAAAAGCATCATAATTAGTAATGTTCCTTATATCCACCGGTAAAGAATTCCATTCAGATGGTGCTGCTGAGCTGAATGATCTTGCACCAAGTGTCGAGAGGAATCTTGTTGGAGGAACAGCAAGAAGAAGTTCTTCATTAGATCTTAAGTAATAGCAAGACTGTTTTTTAACTTGAATTAGATCAGATATATAGGTTGGAGCCTGACCGTGAATGGCTTTGAATGTAATGGTCAGTATCTTAAAAATAATTCGTTGTTTTACAGGAAGGCAGTGAAGATGTATAATGCCAGTACATCCTACGCTATATTTCGCAAACGAGCCGATTGAAATTGTTAGTAACCATAAGCATCTAGGGGTTACCCTATCTTCAAATCTTTCCTGGAGAGCACATATATTTAATATCTATGAGAAAGCTTCAAAAAAACTTAATCTCCTAAAGGGTTTGAAGTTTAGGGTAAATAGAGAAACCTTATCAAAATTGTATAAGTCTCTTATTAGACCAGTGATGGAATACGCTGATGTTCTTTGGGATGGTTGCTCTGAAAATGAAAGCGATCTCATTGAGCATGTTGGTCGATAGTGGTCGCGGGTGCTATGGGGGGTACTAGTAGAGTACGATTGTTGCAGGAATTAGCCTGGGAAGATATGAAAACAAGGCGATCTATTCATAAACTTATTTTATATTTTAAAATTATAAATAATTTTACACCAAATTATTTGTCGGATTTATTGCCTCAAACAGTGCAACAGAGGTCGGGTCTATCTTTAAGAAATGCTTTTGACTTTTCTTTTTTCTGTGTGAGAACTGAACGATATAAAAAATCGTTTTTTCCCTCAACCACTATATTGTGGAATAGTATTGATCTTATTGATCGCAATTCAATGTCGCTTGGTTTATTTAAGAAATCATTATTTTTCTTCTTCGACATTCAAACTTATACTAGTTATTATGATTTTTCTATTGATAGATACTCTTCTATTTTACATACTCGTCTGCGCCTAAATTGTAATGCTTTGAATTATTATCTGTTTAAAATTAATTATAGTTTATCTCCAGCATGTTTATGCGGAGCTTGTTGTGAATCAGTAATTCATTACTTTTTATATTGTTCCCGATATGCTGCTCTTAGATTATCCTTACTCTCGGCTGCTGCTCAAGTTTATGGTGAAGGCTGGTATCTTTCGTAGGATTTTCAAAAATTGAAAATTTTCTTATTTGTTTCAATCGTTTTGAGTATAGATAGTAATAGATGTATATTTATGCATGTTCAAAAATACATCAAGCAAACTAATCGTTTTTATAAAGATTAACCTATTCTATCTTTGAACTTTCAATGGAACCAGCTTTGACCAATTTTTGCTGTTGATCTAAATTTATTTACTTATTGTTCATATACTTAGTGTTTGTTTTCTCCTGTAGTGTACGTTATTTAATTATTTGTATTGTTAAATGCAGTGTGAGCCCCTCGATGAGCGTTTACGCTCTTGGGTAAACACTAATTAATTTATTTATTAATAAAATATGTTTATACAAAAAAAAAAAAAAAAAAAAAAAGTATAAGGAATGGAGTGATAGCGAGAAACTTGACATGTAGTTCTGGCAGCTGCATTCTGTAATCTCTGCAATTTAGCTATCTGGTATGCGGGAAGGCCATAGTACAAGCTGTTACAATAGTCAAGACGACATTTAACAAATGCATGGACCAAGGTAGCACATGATTCAGTCGTAAGGAACTTCCTAATTCTTCTAATGTTATGTAAATAGAAAAAGGAAATTTTGCAGATCTTATTAATTTGCATTTCTAGAGATAATTTGGGATCCATCCAAATTCCAAGATTATTTACTGAAGTTGCAGGTGTGATACACGAGTTTCCAACAGATAAATGGTCGATGGATTGCTTTGCAAGTTGCTGACGTGTTCCAATGATCATGAACTCAGTCTTCCCCTCATTCACCTTTAATTTGTTTTCAACCATCCAATCCTGGATATCTTTGGTACATTTTTGCATTATATTCACAGCCTCGAGTTCAGTGGCAGCATTTCCAGCTTTAAATGAGAGATACAATTGAGTATCATCCGCATACGCATGGCATTGAGGCAGATGCTTGTCTATGGTACGAAATAGGTCACTAGCGTAAATGATAAACAATAAAGGGCCTAAACAGGAACCCTGTGGTACACCACATGTGAGTTTGAAATTTTGAGATAGACCACCATCAACTGACACGCGCTGACTTCGGTTGGATAGATAATCTTGAATCCATAACAAAGCCTTTTCAGACACTCCAAGATTGGACTGAATTCGACTCAATAAGATGTGCTGGTCAATGGTGTCAAATGCTGCACTTAAGTCCAAAAAGAGCAACAATGTGACACTCTGCTTATTCATATTAAGCAGAATATCATTAAAGACTTTTAATAGTGCTGTCTCTGTACTGTGGTTTTTGCGATAAGATGACTGAAGAATCGGATAAAGATCATTTAGAGTCATATGCTGATGTAGTTGATTGAAAGCAGCTCTTTCTATCAGTTTAGAAACGTAGGCCAAGTTGCTAACTGGTCGTAAATTCGAAAATGAGTTATCAGAATCAGATTTCTTCAAACGGGGATATACAAGTGCTTCTTTGCAAACAACAGGGAATTTACCTTGTTCAAACGAGAGATTAATTATAGCTGTTATCACTGGCAGAATACAATCAATGCATTGGAATAGCAGAGATATAGGCATAGGGTCAAGATCACACGACTTTTTGGCCGCGGTAGAAACAAGACAGAGCACCTCTTGGTCAGTTAGAACTTTGAATTTCGTAAATCTCACAGGCGTAGGAAGCGAGTCCAACTCAGCTTCAGGTATTCTCACGTCTCTGTTGAACGCACTTCGGATCTTCACGATTTTCTGAATAAAGAACTCACCTACTTCATTAGCTAATCGATCCTTATCCTCATAGTCAGGAAATGATAGCTGCGTGTTCCGAAATAGAAGTTTCTTAGTTACTTGAAATAATTTCCCGGTGTCATGGGAGTTGTCAGTGATAAGGTCAGTATAATACTTTCTTTTAACTTCATTCATAAGAAAATTTGTACAGTTTTTAGCAGCCTTGAATAATTCGAGGTCATGTAGTGACTTCGTTCGTCTCCACTTGTTTTCCGCTTTACGTCTTAATCTTTTAGAAGCTTTGATTTCATCAGAGTACCACGGCACTCGCGCACGGACAACCATAGTTTTACTCTTTAAAGGTGCATGAACATCCAGTAAAGCAGAGAGAGTGCAGTTATAGTCACGAACAAGTTCCTCAAGGTCTTCAGTAGAAGAATTACACAAATTGGAAGCAGCTATGTCCAGTGAGAGAGACTGTATATCAACAGACTTGAGTTTTCTAAACACAATTGTTTTTATTGAGACAGTAGGCCTAGGTGCGTTGATATGACAAATAATAGCAGAATGATCTGAAAACAAATGATCAGCATAAGGAGAATCTTGTAGAATATCATCACTGTTATACGAGTTATTATTAGGTCTAACGTGTGGCCGTGTATGTGGCCGTGTTTGGACTTATCCAAACGATTCAAGAAGATCCATGAATTTAAGGGCATCATTGTCAACAATTTTTTCCACATGTATGTTGAAGTCGCCAGTGATGATCAAGGGCTCAGGACAGGTGATGATTGTTTCCAAATATTCAGTAAATTCATCAATGAATGAGCTAATCGTAATTGAGTGAGTAGCTGAATACGGTGGTCGGTAAACAACGACAAGTTTGAAATGAAATGCTTTGTTGATAACATCCCATTCAGAATATTCAAATGAGCGATGAACATCAGAAATAACACTTTTGACCAAAATATTCTCCCTGAACAGAACAGCCGTTCCACCACCTTTACGATTAGGTCGTGCGTGATCAAGTAAAGAAAAGCCAGGAGGTGTACAGTCAATCCTAGAAGCAGAATCGTCTTTAGAGAACCAGGTTTCCGTTATCGCTACTATATCTGGTGTACAGTCACTAACAAAGTCCCATAGTTGAGCAGATTTGTTTTTCAAAGAACGCGAGTTAATTAGACAAAGTCGAAGTGGATATAAAGTAACAGGTTTAGGATTTGTTTTTTCGGTTCTTGTATCAGAGCATTTAATGACACATAAGTTATTCAGATTAGCTCCTCTGAAGGCGTGGAAATTCGTGCGTTTCAAAACACCACGATGAACAACAGAAATTATGTTAGTTCTGTGACGGGTAGACCAGCCAGCTCGAACACGACGGGTATTTAGTATCATTAAATCCTTCAAGATACAGTGGAGATCTTCAGAGACATTGTATTTAGATTGAAATCCAAGTAGTTGAGTTTTTGAATATGTAATAAGGTCCTTGTCACGGGAGTTCAGACTTAAATCACTGACCGTAACGGGTTGATTTTCACGATAATCAGTTGCATTTGCTCCTGGGTTTCCTTCTATATCCATATGACCAGTAAGATCAGTCCAGAATATTCTGCTTGGTAAAGCCAAAGCGACAAGGCCATGTTTGTAAGTCCTAAAGACTGGATAAGTCAGTTTCGAACATGAGTCGACTGTAACATGGCTGAGTACAACACGAAAATTGATATAATAAATGTGGCCACAACACAAAGATTGAGGATGATAGGCTTCCGATATAGAAATTAAAGGATACCCGATACCATTAGATGTCAGTTCTAGCTTCCATGATCAATCAGGCAAGGTCGTGGATAGAGAAGTAGAATAAAATTACAGAGCACTAAAATAATGTTGGCAGCCATGTTGGCGAATACGATAGTCGATATAGCCTTGATTATAGCCTTGGACGTACTCACAAAGAATGAACACAATCACACAGTCATGACTGAATTGAAAATCAGTTAATGTGGTCAATTTTATTAAGAATTTTACCATTTTTAATTATTTCTTAGAAATTTTTTCTTTCAATGACATAAATAAATAATAATGGCTGTAAATAAATAACCATGTAAAGCTGTAATGTTCCTTCACTTATTTCTCTGTAATTCAAATGTCAGCAGACACATGTACGCGTTGCGTACCTATTTTTCTCATACATAATGAGCTGTTATGCATTGTCATTTAATTTGTAGTAGAGATTTATTTAATATAAATTCTTTCTAAATGAAAGATCGTCATGAATTGTACTTATAATTTCCTTGCATGTGGCGCGATGCATGCCTGATTTTTACAAATTTCTATTAATGTTAAAGGTATGATAGAATTTGATATGATAGAAAGGTATGATTTTCATATCATATCTAGTTCATTTGAGAACTTAGCAGCTTTCATATTTATTCTTATAACCTATTTAGGATAACATGCGTTTCATCTGATTGCATTGTCGCCAGTGAGCTGACACCACATGTTTAATACCTAACATTTTCTCCAACACAGTGATAGCGTCAACCTACGCAATCATATGATACCATACAATCCCGCTTATAAGCACCGCTTATAATGCCACCTGTTTGTTAACAGAAAATACCTCCCGATTATAAGCCCCGGATATGTGCCCTCCTTCCCATTAACACCTGTCATAATAAAAATAAAAAATCAGTGAATAAAAGTAAATAATAATATATAAAAAGTTTGCCGCATTCTGTATCTCGGTACTGAAGCTGAGGTAGATGAAATTATTAAATTCATTTCTAGACAGTTACGTAACTTGTGTAGCAAAGATCTGTAAATGCATATTCAACCATTAAAAGCACAACATTCATCCATGTACTGTTCTCGAATAGAACCGTCAGGTTGATCACCAAACGAGGAATAAAAAAGTACCAGAAAAGTCGTAATATTCGTAAACAATCTTTAATCAAAAATACTCTCCAGGCCAGCCGTTCTCTCTCTGGTCCTGGTGTCGTCTCATGTATCAACATAATTTCCCTAAGTATTATATCCGATTAACATTGACGTAAGCGCACTAGTATAAGATTACGTATTAGGTATTAAGTAGACAAAGAGTATATAATGCTAAAACATCCCCCTCTCGAATGTGAAAATATTCGTCTAAATCAACCAATATATTTATCCGTTCTATCTATTTCAAGGTATATCTAAAAATCTTTGGCAATGTATTGTATTTAATTAACTTTATCATCGATCTCAAGGGGACAGAGCCGGTGTACTGGACGTCGGTATGTGTTCTTTCCAACTTTCACGTCAACCACACGCACTAGTCCTTCTTCTTCTGGATACGCTTCAAGTATTCGTCCAAGAGGCCACTCTCCACGCTTGGCTTTCGGATCGATAACTAGAACCACATCTCCTGCTTTGAGATTGCGTTTTGGATGAAACCATTTTCCTCGTACATTTAGTTTTGGTAGGAATTCGTTTCTCCACCTTTTCCAGAACTGCCCCAAGAGCTGTTGAATGCGTCACCATCGTTTCTTGGGATCAATTTGCTGTTCGTTGTCGAGGGCTTCGGGGGCGAATTGCCCTCCTAATTGGCCAATGATAAAATGATTTGGTGTTAAAGGCACCATATCGTCTGGATCGGCACTAACGTACGTTATAGGCCGCGAATTCATCAAGCCTTCGGCTCCACAAATCGTGCAGCTCTGTGTGCAGCTCTTCATCGGTGACTTCTGCGTTTCCAAGAATCGCCGTCAATGCTTTCTTCGCACTCTTAATCATAGCCTCGAACACTCCTCCAAAGTGAGGTGCTGACGGTGGATTGAATTTCCATTCTATAGGCTGCTGAGCAGAGGTTGAAGAGATGATTTTCTCTTTGTCAAGTGCTTGAACAAGCTGACGTAGTTCTTTTTCTGCTGCCACGAAGTTTGATCCATTGTCAGATACGACGTAAGCTGGGGTCCCCCTCCTTGATGTCATTCGGGTGAAGGCGTTAAGGAATGCTTCCGTGTCCAACGAGTATGTCATCTCTAGATGCACGGCTCGTGTAGCAAGACAGGTGAACAGGCACATGTATCTTTTGGCTCTTGATCTGGAGCGACCTTGCTTCGTATGAAATGGCCCACAGTAACCAGTTCCAATACGTGCAAATGCTCGAAGGGGCAGCTGTAGTCTAGGTCTTGGAAGTGGAGCCATCATTTGACCTGCCGGTTTTGCTTTGAATCTTCTGCGACATTCACGGCATGTTTCGACTACATTTCGGACTAGTCGTCTCCCTTTGATCACCCAAAATCTTGAACGCATTTCTGTCAGAATGTGTTCTACGCCAGAGTTATGACCAAGCTCTCATGTCGGTCCACGATGATAAGTCGAGTTAGCGGATTGTCCTTAGGTAGGAGTATCGGGTGTCTGACATCGTAGGGAAGGTCGTTAGCGTAGCAAAGGCGACCATTCACTATAACTAGTCCATTGTTATCTCGTTGAGGGGTAAATCTAGTCAGACTCTTCTCTTTTTCTCCGTCGGGAAAGGCTGCGGTTTGGGCTCGACGTATCCAGAACGTCTCAGCATCTGTGATCTCGTTGGGTTCGAGTACGTTGCTTCCTTTTCTTTGTTTCTTAGGTGTTCGACAGTTCATCACAAAACGTTTTGACCAAGCTGTGACACGGATTAAACGAGAGAGGCTTGAAAACGATTCTGGTCGGAGGCGTTCGTCTTGGTCGGAAGGTTGTTCTGTCACGAACGTAAGGTTCTTCTTTCGTTGCTCGCACTTCTCTGTCTCGTCCTTTGGGTTACCGGGTAACCTTTCAGGCCAAGATGACTCGTCGTTCTTCAGGATCTCGGGTCCCTCCATCCACATCTTGCTCTGAGACAGCTGTGAGGCCGAAAGACCCCTGGTGGGTAAATCTGCTGGATTGATCTCCCCAGGAATGTGTCGCCACTGGTCTGGATTTGTGCTCCTTTGGATCTCTCCAATTCGGTTAGCAACAAACGGTTTGAAGTTTCGACTTTGGTTACGCACCCAATAGAGAACGTTTGTCGAATCTGTGCAGAATATGACCTTCTCGACTTTAAGTACACTTGAGAGGCTCTTTGCCAACCGAGTAGCAAGCACAGCGCCCATCAACTCAAGTCGTGGTATTGTCACTGCCTTGACTGGTGATACGCGGCTTTTCGAGACAATTAGACGTGAAGTCGGTGCGTGGTCGGAGTATCGACATAGCAAGTAGGCAGCTACGGCGTAGGTAACGTTGGAGGCATCTGAAAAAATATGCAGTTGAATGTTTGTCGGATTTGCGATGAGTAGACAACGTGGGATGCAGACCGTTGACAATTCTGGCAGCTCGTCGATCCATTCCTTCCACTTGGACTCGAGATTGGCTGGTAGAAAGTCATCCCAATCCAAACCTGCTGCCCAAATTTCTTGCATCAATAGCTTGCCTCGTATGGTGAACGGAGAGAAGAATTGGAGAGGATCGAACAGTGAGGCAATACAGCTCAACACGTTCCTCTTTGTTGACGCTTTGGATTTCTGTGGCGGCTCGACATGAAAGGTAAACGTGTCAGCGTCTGCGTTCCACATTACGCCCAAGGCCTTTAGTGTCGGTAGGTTTTTTCTTCACCAATCTCTACGCCGGGTACCGACACTTCGTTCGAAAGCCATTTTCTCAGTTGGAATCCTGCTCCAGATAGCAGTTCTGACATGTCGCGTCGCAAGTTTCTAGCTTCCTGAACTGTCTCGCAGGAATCCAAGACGTCATCCACGTACATCGAATTATCGATGGTGTCAGCAGCTTTTGGTTTCTCTTCACGATTAGCTTGGGCATGCGTGTGCAGAACATGTTGAGCACAGAATGGAGACGCTGCATTTCCAAAAGGTAGGCGAAGGAATTCGTACACATCAGGCTCTTTCGTATCATCCGAATTTCTCCATAGAAATCTGTGATATGGACGGTCTTCATCTCGAAGGGAAACCTGGAGGAACATCTGGGAGATGTCTGCAGAAATAGCTACAGGGGCACAGCGAAAGCGAATAAGGACATCGACCAGTTCTCTTTGTAATTTAGGTCCTGGAAGGATGGCATCGTTCAAACATCTTCCATTATGTTTCGCGGCAGCGTCGAACACTATACGAACTTTCGAGGTGACTTTGTCGTCTCGGATTACCGGGAAATGAGGAAGGAACCATTGGTCTTCTTGGCTGAGGGGTACCTTTCTCACGTAGCCCTTCTCGACATAATCCTCTATGATAGTGTTGTACGATGGCAGTACGTCGGACCCTTTCTTTGCCAAGGATCTTTCCAGAAGTGGTATAGAAGGTGGGGGTACCAGCTCAATCGATGTCAGCCAGGCCTTAGAGTTCCAAAACAGTGCAAAATCTTTTCTGTTTCGTAACTTTATGGCCTGGCTGGCATTGAGTGAGCCGAGTACCCCCACCTTCTATACTACTCTACCGTTGTTTCAGTTAACGTGTGGTAGAGAGTTTCACCTTACCTAACTCGTAGAGAATGGGACGCCTAATAACGTTATGAGGGTTCCTATGTGTACCCCCATGCGACAATACCTCTTAAGTAGTTATGTTGTGTATTATATGGACAGTCTCAGTCAACTAGAGTACTACGGTAAGAATTATGACAAGGCCGTTAAAAATATTAACTTAGCGATTGATGAGGCCAAAGCAAGAGTCATTAAGTATTTACCAAACGCTGACATAGACGACTATACGTTCGAGCCATCTACCACTAAGGACGGGCATGTGAAAAGCGTGAGTATATTTTATGTTGGTGGACCAGGTATGGTGGATGTTACCAGCCGTTTCGATAGGCGTGGACGTGAGATGACAGTGGTTTTCCTAGCAGTACTCACAGTGTTTTTACTAAGTGTTTAAGATGTACCAGTAGGTGTGTTTTTGTGGCCATACGCGTAGGAGTCAATACCGTTCTCTAAAAGGTAACGCTTGTCGTCAAAACAGGATAACGACACTTTATTAATTTCATAGCTACTGAGCTGATGCTTGACACTTCTAATGGTCTTCATTGTGTGTCGCAATTGTTTCTGCTCAAGTAACACACTTTTGTAATCTTCATGCTTGATTACTTTAATTATGTTCTTTCTAATGCCTTTAGCAGTTTTGCCACCACCACCACTTTCTTTCAAATAACTATACATCTTACTGCGCAACCCAACGATCTCAACAATAGGCGTTCCAGCGCACTCGTCTTTCATCTTGCCAATAACTTTCTTGTTCTCTTTAAAAGCGAATGGGTTGTCTGCAGGATAGTCGCTATTGTCGAACTTTTCACGCTCCTTCATAAAGTCAGAATAAACGTCATCAGTTTTAATTGTGTATAGCAGACTGTCAGTGTCAGTGAAGTGTAATCTACAACAATCACTAGAGTACTTTTTCATGATATAATTGTAGTGAAAATCATATATCAATGTTTTACTCAAATCGAGTATACACATGCCCACATACGCAGGTCTATTTAATGTCAATGTTTCTTTGACTTTATGGACAGAAACTACACTAGAAACCCAGGCGTGTTGCTGGCGTGTTTTTATAACACGTCAACGTGTTATAAAAACACGGTGACGTGTTGCGAAAACTGGGCCTGAGGAATCAAAACACACTAGTTGTTGTTTTTTCTTCAGACATGTTGTAAGAACACGTCAAATTCGGAGCTAGTTGAGCTATAGCGTGTTATAACAACACAAGGAATTTAAACAACACGTCAACAACTAGTAAGAACACGTCAAAAAATAAGCAGAAGTGTGTTGGAACAGCACTAAAACACGTCAACGTGTTAAATGAAAGTCTCCCGCGACAAGAACACGCCAGATTGTTATTACTGAATAACACGCTACCGTGTTATATGCATCTGCGAGAAAAGACACATTTTTAGACGAAAATATATCGCAATTCGCATGTTATATAACACAAGGCACGGAAATATCCACAGGATAAAACAATATAATTAAAACCGTAACTGGTTTCTACATATAAAAAACCTGTGAAAAACCGGTCCAAGCCTCTCTCTTGTGACAACACGCCAGGAAGAACACGCTACCGTGTTAGAAAGACACGCTGCCGTGTTGAAACCACACAGTGCTCTGTTAGTGACGTAATTAACATGACCTAAGCACGTAATATCACGCCACTTTTTTAAGTCCAAAGTCTGGCCAGAAGAAGAGAGAGTGTTTTTTTCATCTCTCGAGAAAAGTATTTTTGCGAAAATGACAGTAAATTATAATGTTTTCTAACGAGATTGAATATCCGGAGAGGAAACATTTCACTATACCCAGTACCAGGCAGAGCTATTGAAGAGATGTTTCTAGGGTAAGTGAAATTTATATTGATTTAACGGTTTCCTAAAATTCACTGTAATTTTCTGCAGGAATACCGTAGTTCAAAAACCTCGTGATACTGTATCAACGAATATAACCATGTTTTTATTTTTATATTTAACTGTTAGAGAAGCCATGTGATAAGGCTGGTCAGTCAAGTAGAAATCGACATTGAAAGACTTTGTTCAAGTTTGGTAGCAGCAACCGAGGCGACCATATCTTTTCAATATCTATGCATGGTAAGAATTGGCATAATAAATAATGTATATCGTGCATTAGACAATATATCGCCCTAAACTTTTAGTCAAAATTGAACATTTCTCATAGAACTACTACAAGTCTTGATCGAATGCTGCACATATATATTTGCCGCCATGAGCTGACGTCTTCTGGTATTCACCACTGTTCACCGACACGTACTGAGGTTAATGATTGTTTTAGTATATATCAAAACGAGTTGATAAAAAATAGGGGAATTTTGTTTTAGTTTCATTAAATGTAGCCAGGCCGTAGCTAGTTGTTGAGGGAATTGTCGCGAAACGCAAGCTAAAGATATAAATTCTCCCAAGGGTGGCGTTCCATATTTGGAGTTGTTTACCAGTTTGCGATGATCGAGGATGAGCATGAAATCTTGTTGGTCAGCAGTCACATTAACTGGATAACATCAAGGGAATCGAGGTGGGAGGGTTAGGAAGACACTTAAGGCGGGGAGTTAGGGTTAGAAAACTCATTAGGTGGGGGGTTAGGGTTAGGATCTAAGTTGTTTTGGGGTTAGCGGTTATTTTATGGTTAAGTGACAAAATTCTGACGATTATATACCTCGATTCCCTTGATGTTATCTAGTTAATGTGACTGCTGACCAACAAGATTTCATGCTCATCCTCGATCGCCCGGTCATTTTGAATGCCTTTTCAAACTGGAGCAAAGATAGACAATAGACCACTGGATTTTAGCCAAAATGTAGGATTTAAATACTGCAAACAGAAAAATTCATGCAAGCAATAAAGCTTTGAAAAAGCATGCATAAAACAATCGCTCAGAACGCATGAAATAGCATTATTGATGTTTGAAATATCAAAAATTTCCAGGGAGCATCAGCCGAACGCCCTACATTTGTATCATCACTAATAAATTACTTGGCCTACTGAATTACTGGATTTGCCTTTCACCCCTCTTAGGTAAATAGCACCAAACAAAACAGAAGTAAAACCTTGAAAATATCTTGCAACTTACAACGCAATCTTTGATACAGAGCCATGTTATGTCGCAGAAACATGGTAAACATGTTTATGGTAAACACACTTTTCTGACGTTTTCTTTGCATAACGTGCCTCTGTCAGGATTACGTTGGAAGTTGCCTTGTGTGACTTGAGTTTAGTGTTTTTCTTAATTATGTTTTTTAAGAGCAATTTCAAACTAAGTGCGGTGTTTCACTATGCAACTTGTCTCGCAATGGCTGATCTCAAAACATGTTAATAAAAAAAATGTTCTAACAAAACATGAAAAACACGAGCCTGCATTACACACCTCTGGCATTTCCCTACATAACATGGCTCTGCATCAGGCATTACAAGACAAGTTGCATAGTGTAATAATGCCTAATTAACTCGCAAAGGTACCATTTGAAAAAACCAACTTGCAAGGCATAATATCCAGAAAAAAAAACACATGTACAGCTTACCACCCAAAAAAAATTGCATGCATGGCAAAAATTCCCCACCCCTCCCATCACTTTTCTAATGGTCCGTCCCTAAACTTAATGAACTATAACCCTAACCTACCCTAATCCTAACCCAAAGATTAGTCAATCAGATAGCACACTCTTACACCGAATAATTACATCATTATTACCAACCTATTGGCAAGATCTCAAAGTTTTGTAGCAGGTCACGTGACTTTCAATATAATTGAAAACCAATATACCATATTATTACTTTAAAAAGGATTGATAGGGATTCATTCGTAGTGTAAGTTCCCTATTGCCTCCCCAAAATTGTGGGGCCTGGCGTCACCACTGCGCAGAACTTCTCACACGGAAGATGTGAAGCCATCTTGTATAAATATCATTTTCAAAATAGCTCAAACATTTGAGAAATGGAAAAGGCCTGTTAACCACATTTAAAAAAAATAATTTATTTAGATCTTTCTTTTTAATTAGATTGAGAATAGAAAAACAAGGACAGAAAAATATCCATGCAAATGCAGATTGAGAAAAGCAAGGTGGCATTTGAATCATCATCTGTTTGAAAACTCCTGGAGGACATGACTAATTGCTCACAACTTATTGAATGGTTCAAACAACAAGAAACCAAGCTCAAACTTAAAATAAAGTTGATTAAAAAAATTAAAATGATATGCTTTGATTATTCTGTATCTATAGTTTAGCTAAACAGGAGTAAGGTGTATTGTTTAGGAACACACTTTTGGCGTGTTTTAGTTTTGTTTCTCAGACGACACGTTTTTGACGTGTCTTTTCTTGACGTGTTGTAAGAACACACATGTGTGTTCCAACAACACGCTAAGATTGATAACACGTCAAAAATGTGTCATCTGAGGGGACAAAACAAGAACACGCTTTTAGCGTGTTCTGAACAACACGCCAAATGTGTGTTCCTGAACAACACGTCATCTGTACAACACGTCAAAGCGTGTTCCTAAACAACACACCAAAAGCGTGTTATTTTACAACACGCCAAAAACAACACGTCAAAAACAACACGCCAAAACCGTGTTCAACACACTTTTAGTGTGTCTTCTGAGGGGACAAAAGTGCGTGTTGTTTCAACACGTTTGCAACACGGCTGGGTTTCTAGTGTATAAGTTATCGCTAAATATCTTGCAAGACACAAACGTTGGCTTCGAGACAAGCTTTTTCAATTTCTCCGCAGTGGTCACTAATCTTACATCCACACGCTTCCTTAAGTTTTCCATTGTTTTTCCAAACACACTGTTATTCATAAGCTTGAAAAAGTCCTTCTCGAAAGCGTTCTTAGCAGCAGTTCTTTTGACTGTATTGAAGTCAATGTAGCGACCCAACCACTTGGACTGATCAAATTGCAAGACCCTATGGACCTTTTTAACTTTCAATCCAAGTTCCATATACAACTGCAGATTTCTGTAGTGACACACGTACTTTTCTTTGTTCATCAAATTCGTCAGCAGCTTCTTCACACCACCAACACTCACATTAAACTTATTTTTGATTTTCGTACAGTACGCAGACAGCATGTCAACAGTTATTTCCATCTTCTCAGGAGCCAACGCGTAATCATTATGTAGGTCGTGCAAAATGGTTTGGATATTCCAAGTCAACTTCAAGTAGTAAGCCCTTTTCACTATCGTTGTGATAGTCACGTAGATTAACCTTTTTTATCTCTTTCTTAGTTAGCCATTTAAAACCACCCGTGGGAAGACTTTGACTCATTGCCCATCCATACAAATTGTTGGCATCAAGGTACATCAAATACTTCGACTCTTGCTCCTCATCATACCCCTTCATATACTTGTTATTTGCCTGCCCATGCCTGTTACATATATAACTTACACCACCACGCATGCCTAATTCTATGAACTGAAACATGTCAATGTCAGACAATAATTCAAGTTCTATACCAGTGATCTTTAACATTGCGTCCCAGACAATCCAGGTGATGTAAAATAGTGACATGGGTCTAATTTATACTCACGATCACATGTCTTTCTGAAGTTCTCAAAAACGTCTGCTAAAAGCAACACATCACTTTTCAAATACAGATCGTGATACCTGCCCATGTTTTCAACATCAAAGTAGTCCCACACGTCGCAAGCACGTTCATGCATTTCTTCCGTAATATCTTCATCGTTCAGAATGCTATAAAAGTACTTCTTCGAGGGTAACTCACACTCATCAAATTTATCAAAGGAGTCCATATAATCATAGGGATAGACCCCTTTTCTTGTCGTTAGTGCCAACCCCTCATCATGGAACACTTCTGACGTGTACTTGAAAGCGTCTTGCGGCAGGTTCTTCACCAAGTTGTCTAGAGAGCTGCCCATGAACTGAAAGCTGTCCAAGAATACCAAGTGTTTTCCAAGCATGAAAGCCATGTACTTCTCCATGTTGTTTGGTATCACATTAATGTCTTGGCCAAACTTACCAATCTCTTGCATAATAAAATGGCTATCATAACCACGTAGATTATGAAAGATCACAGGCACCTTATCAGTCAATTTAAAGTTTATGTTGCAGTCACGATGTGCGGACCCTCTGTACTTACCTGAGACATGACAGTGGTCTCTCACTCTAACATCAGCACCAGTGTACTCAACACTACAAATATGACAACTTTTAGCCTCATAAAAATCCTTCTTATCGTCATCAGTCAGTGTTATTTCTTTGTTAAAGTGAAGAGCCGCCGTCTTTTTGCAATATTTAGCCACTTCTAACATCTCTTTAATGAACTTGTTAACTGCATTTTCACCGCGATACACTTTCACCGGCTTACTATACTCATTATTATAACAACAAACTAGTTTATACCCATAACCACAGTCAACATGCTTTTGATAAGCATTTGTATAACTACGTTTGCTTGATGGTGTTGTGTGTGCACCTTCTGTGTGATAACCTCGAAGTCTGCATACACCACAAATGGCACGTTTAGTTGTCTACTATAGTTTTCATATTTTACTTTAGTGCGAATTTCACTTCTATGAGAGTTTTTTCCAACAGGAAACTTATGTGCTAGGTGACACCATCTAAAGCACTCATTATCATCCTCATTACTAACGTTAATCAGACCCTTCTTACTATTACGCAGCTCCTTTGGCAACGCAATATAACTACTCCCATTCAAAGGTCTATAAATAGCGATATTAATGTAATGTGCGTCCAGGGATCCACAGTCCATCAAGACCCCTCAGACAACCACCCAGCTATCCGTGTTAAGATCTGTTCCGATCCACGATTAGCAACGCCTTCAATGTCGCGTTCATTAATAACAATAAACGTTTCACTGTTAAGTAGGCAGTTTTATATGTGGTTCTATCACGTTCCAATGCTTTCTCAAAAGTGATCTTGACTGTTTCTACCACTTTCATCCCATGGGTTGTACCTAGTTCACGTTTCAAAAGGTCTATGATGACGTTCCTTGTCACGTTTAGTTGGTTTATGTCTCTCACATCAATTACCCCAACTTCATAGGACCTTGTATACCCTTTTAATGCTCTATCCAACAATCTCAATGATGGACTCTCCTGGTTGTCTTGACTGGTTTGCTGTGTGTTGACATTATTAGTGGCTCTTCTAGCGGCGTCTCTTCTGACTCGCTGTGCGCTGGCAGAAACTCTTCTAGCAGCTTCTCTTAAACAATTATCGTGAACCCGTCCACCAATCTTAACTCGTCTCCTTGTGTCTGTGTTTATAATGGTTGACGTGTCTTGGCCATCAAGCCTACCAATTCTAACAAGACGCTTGAAAACCTGTCCGCCAATCTCTATTGCTCTGTTTGTTATCGGGTTAATGACTCTATGATTCACACCTCGACCACTAATCTTACCAATTCTAATAAGCTTTTTGTACACCCGTCCACCAATCTCAATCAGTCTTTTCGTGTCCGGATTTAAAATAGTTAAATTCATAGCTTATACTCTTACTATATATTTTTCTTTAGACCAAAACCAATTTTCCACTCCTGATAATATTTATCATTTGAGTCACACCATCCCAATTTTGGGTACACTACACCAAACAAGTTATGGTCAAACTTTTGCTTTGTTTTACCTTCTTTAAGGTCAGAAACACTCTCAAGCAACTTAACATTGCGTCTACAGCATAACCTTATGATATAGTATCCATATCTACTAACGTTTTTTCCACGTATTAACTTATGTAATTCTAGGACATCTACTACTTTCATAAAGTCGGCGACTAATAACTCAATGCTTTCACATTCCACAGTGTTTCGTAGTTTCCTACCCATCCACCAAGACCGCTTGTGAACACTTTTTGACCGCGTTAATTTAGTGTCACTGTAACTTTGAGTAAACCCCCACTCAGTCTCACCGCACTTTTGACACACCCACCCACCACACATACTTTTAACTTTGTTTTCCTTACAATCACCACAATACCATATTTTATGATCTCTAGAATCGTAGTCACACATTTGGTTTGCAATTTCGTAAATCGTATACCCATAACTTGCTGCCTTCATGATTTCCATGTCCCTAGAACTCATATGACTTTTAGTAGCGCTCATTCCTTATACTAATGTCACAGAAAATATTTGCGCGCCACAATTCCACCAGCGATACCTAAAATCCCAACAAACAATAATTGGTATTCCCTCATTTCTGCACTTTCATGGTAGTAATCCGCAAGTCTTGGCTCTTGAGTGAACGTTCTTCCGCTGTGCTCTACTGTTAGTACGCTTCGTAGTTTATCTAATGCCTTATTTGTGTCATTGATGTCTGCATTAGCATCTGATAGTTCTTGTCTAAGACGCTGTATTTTATCATGTTTGTCAACCTCGTTTTCTTGCCACGCTTCTTTTGCTTGTGCCAATTGTTCTAGAGCCTTATTGTGCCGCTTCATTTCTGATTCATAACCACTATGATTAAACTTAGAGAACATAAAGCCAGCGCCTGCGAATGCTATTGTATTAAACATTCCTCCAGCAACAACAGAGACCATTAACTTACGTTGGTTTAAAAGGATCTATCGGAATTATTTTCTGTGACTGCAAGTACTTGACTAACAATGTCCCTGCACCAACTGCCGCAGCAAGTTTAAGTGTGCCCCTCACACTTTCTGCTCCCACTAATGGTTCTCTTAGAGCCTTTCTACTTATCATACTGACAGTAACGGCTCCAACTGTGACTAGCAGCGCCTCATAAAGTTCATTCATAAGTTCTTTTCTCATTGGTTCAACAGCCATTTATAATTATACACACATTTCGTTGTCACAAGGCGTCTAACGTTTTTGCAGTCTTTGTAATAACAACGTGTGATGGCTCAATGCGTTGGACTCTAGGTTCTTCACGTGTCATGTACCATAATGTAATACCACTTAACACAACACCAATAGTTCCAATAACATAACCGTAATTAATGTCATAATCTAGTTCGCGTTCATGGTCAAGTCTTTCGCGCATCCTACGTTCTTTCGCGGCTTTTGAAATTGAGGCCAATCTTTTACCAGCGGCGACTCTTTTTGGGTCCTTAATTTTAACGCTCTTGGTTTCAGCTGTAACCTTAATGTTGTCATCACCTGTGATACGTTGTTCTATCGCTGTTTCTTCAGTCATATAAACCAACGTATGTTCTGCTCACAGGTGACCTCACAGTTATCTCACAGGTGATCTCACAGACTATGCTTCTTAATAAATGTTTTTTAGTGAGTCACGTTTTTCTAAACCACTAAATTTTCAAATAAAATATCAATAAGTTACTCAATTACGAGGATGGCGCTCGTGCTTGGCTCTATGGCCGTCTAGACTCGACGCACTAATAATGGAATTACATTGCTTACAAATAACCACCTCATCTTCGTCGCACAATGCCTCCCACTCTTTATATGTAAAGCTCCCTGATCTCAACAGAGTTCTGATGAAGAGCATGACGAAGGAGTTACCAAGTCTTATCGCAAACGGTCTATCAACAACAATACGGCAGTCAAGCGCTGAGTATAGATGGCGAGGCGTATAATTGGATCACTACCCTTTGGGAGAACCACATCTTCTAACTCATTAAACATGACATCAACTTTAGGCTTATCAACCTCTATTAGCGCGTCATTAAGCCTTTTAATAATCCGTAAAACTGCATGAGCCGAGCCTTATTCTTGGGCATGTGCGTCAAGTAGTGTGAATATCAATGAGTATCGTTTTAGGACGTCAGGTCCGTTAGACACGTTCTTGGTAATATATAATATATATAATATAATATATTGGTAAGTTCATAGAGAGGATTTCTTCGAGAGAAAACTTAGGAATCATTATACTACATGTATACCTCTAGAGAAAATTTCTTAGGCCTTTTTGTTTTTCTCACTAGTCACACGGATAGTGCTCGCATGCGTTAAACACGCCTCACAGACGATGAATGTATTTTTGATGATTATACAGTGTGGTTTCACTTTTAAATCTCCTACTGCAGTATTCACATACGACTCTAGTCTCTCATATAGACTTCTACGAAACGTGTTATACAAAGGAGATCTGACGATAGCAACGTCTTGTAGCCTTGCGATCTTAATCTACTTAGAGCCCTGACTTGGTTATCTTTAATTATGCCGTTACCCTTTGGTGTCTTCATCTCTATGGCAAAACCACTATACATCTTGTGGAGCTGTGGGACAATCAAATCTGGCTGTCCACCAGTATAGCCTTTCTTCCATCCATCTGTTCTTTTCGCAGATGTGTCTTGGTACTCTCCTAGTCCTGGGATAATTATCGTCGAGTGGTATGCTCTGATGTATTTCACAACGCTGTGATGTAAGTCTGCTTCATTCATTATTGATAGTTGGTTGCATTGTGTATACTGACCTGTCTTTCTACTGGATGGCAGGACTTCTGTGAATACCCATGTTTTGAATTTCTCAGCTGACTCAAGCTTGGAGGAAAACACTAATCTATACACACCTGGCTCGTTTATTTGCCAAACTTGTCTATTTTGACACTCAAGAGCTGAGGCCCAAAAACGGGGCGTCAGCTTTTGGACCTTTCTTTTCTCATCATCCTTAACATGATCTGTTATTGCCTTACGAGGACGCTTATAGCCTAACATTTCGGCCACTTCTTTTCCATAGAACCATATGTTATCTCCTTCCTTAATAGTTGTGACTGACTTACCCTCAAAACTGAATTTTTTGGTGAGACTCATCTTATACTATACAGCACGAAAATATTCTTAGACCCCAGTGCGTTCAGAAATTTTGTCTCAAACGTGATCTACAACCTTAGCCAACATTGGTTTTTCATCTACTATGTTTGACTATAAGGATTCGTTGCTTTGAGGTAATGTGACAATCTCACCGTAAGCACGTTTTGATCTATAACCAATCTCAGCATGTAGTTCAAGGCTTATCTCACCACGACCGAACGAACCACCAATCTTAAACATGTGATCACTTGTTTTATTGATTTTATAATGCTCAGGTTTTGATAACATGCATGATCCCATCCTACGTTATATCATATTCACTCATCATCTTTGTGCCCATGACTATGATGTTATGATTTGTCATATACCCAGCAACGATTCGAATACCATAAAGCTCTATTAACGATGGATATGAATAAGGTGCGAGCGGTATGCGTGGTCGATGCATTCCAAAGGCTGTTCCATAGGGAGCACCTATCTTTTTATAATTCGACACAAAGTCTGAGTCAGTAGACTTAAGACCATTAACCCTAACGTGTGAGTTATTCATTTGCCAATGTATTGATATCATATGAGTTTTGGTGATGTCTATAGCCTACCACTTGGAATCGCACATAGGTTCTCACTAAGTGGGTCGCTACCACCGTAGGCTAGTTTATTAGTCATGCCAGTCTTATAGCCTACGAATTTGTCCCAAGCACCGTCATCGTTTCCTATGATGGTTTCCCAATTTGACCCTGTGGCCCTTTGAGCTGCAATCGCACTACTACAAAAATAGACACGTCACACCATTGTAAAGCCGCACAGCTAAAGTGCATCCCTGATTCAAGTGGAATTGGGGTTAACTCAGGACTTAAATAGATGCGACTACCATTAGCACCAACAATAGGACCGTACGTCGGATTATTTTGTACGAGAATACTTGTTTTGTCCCCTATGCTTTTCACTTTGTTGGTATTAGCGTGATACTCTACATTTTTTATACCATGTACATTAGCATTGAAAAACACTACATTATGAGACATCGTTTTAAAGTATAGTGGTAAATACACAGATTCTAAGACTTTCTTGTTAATAGCATCTAAATCATCGACTGGGGAGGCTATGTTTTTAATCGTCCAATTTGTCATGTCAATATTTCCAGACATCTTTCCGCCACTTATATGCCTATACTTTAGATGTTAGTATTTCAGTGGTCTCATAATCAACACCGTCAAATCCGTAGTTTAGACTCATTACTTTAAGATATATTTTGTAGTCAAATAACCAAAGATAGCTGAGACCAGTAACATGGACGCTAATTCTGTCGTGTTGGGTGTCACTGTTCTCTGAGGACGATTGCTAGGCGTCACTGTTTTCTTCACCTCTAGCTTATCAAACACCTCCAGATGATGTCCACCTTCTTGATGCTTCTTTTTTTATTCTAAACTAGTGCCTTTATAGTTAACCATGTCATTCACACCGAATTTCATGAGGCTTGTGGCTATAGTGAGTAAATTATTGTAACCTACTATTCTGTGTGTAAGTAAAATCATCCTAGATGGCATCAACCAAGACTTGGGTGTGATGGCTAGATTCTGAATGGTGTATGTGTCGGTTATCGCGGTGTTCATGTTTAGTATCCAGTGCTAACTTCATAATTAGCGACGCTGTCTTTCACGTTGCCCCGGAACTTCTCCTGACACTCAGAGGCTGAGTCTCCGACAATACTAACACGTGTAATGGCTTGAGCGCCTAACACCGAGTAGACGTACGCCTCTATACTTTGATTTAGATATTGCAGCAGTCCAATGTTGGTAAGGCCGTCTGACACAGGAGCAACGTATCGTTTGTAGTCGTTCTGAACGTCGTTGACTCTAGTTACACCTGTTGTACCATCACTCAGGACTCCATTCTGGTAGTAATGTTTTCTGGGAATCTTGGACGTTTTACCATATAGTTCTGAAGCACCAAATTCTCTACTTATTGATTTCATGGTCTCACCAGAGTCCATCTTTCTGAGAAGTCTTCTAATTGTGAAGTATATATATGAAATCTCATCACACTTGTGACAACAGGGTAGACTTCTTGTGACATCGACAAATGTTGTAGTGAGATTCCACAACAGAAACTTGCACAATACGTCGCAAACACAACACGGTAGTAAGATTCATTGTCGTCCCACTTTGACATGGTCTTCGACGTAGTGACTTGTAAGACTGGTAGCTTTGACATGAAGTAGCTCTTTTGATCAACAAAGACCCTGAAGTTATTCACTGGATAGTTCAACACGTTCGTTGGATAACCATCCCAAAGCCCCCAGTGATTATTGTGGCCTTTTGGCAAAGGTTGGATAGATCCTAGGGCTTGCTATATTATTGGGAACTTGCTATTACTCTCTTAATTTAAAAGATTGAAAATTTCACTCCTTGGAGAGAGTGAAATATTTTTCAATCTAAAAGATTGATTTTAGATTGAAAATAGAAGTAAAAACTAGAAGCGAATCTTTTGTTCGATTGAAACAGTCAATCGATTCGAATGATTGAAACTAAAATTCAATCGTTTGAAAGATTGAATCAAGTAGGCCAATCATATCGTAGGAAATTCCCGCGCTCAATCCACTTTCTCGAGTACGGTTGGCAAAGAAAGAAGAAGTTGGACAGCTGCCAGCTCTTTCTTTTTGTCGTTTATACGGTTTTTCATTACGTCCGAAACGATGTGACTATGTGAGACTATCTTGAAAAGAATGGCATCCGGGAAGATGTTATTTAAACATTGAAAGGTTACTATTCCTTTCATATTATTTCTTGTTTGTGGCCATGAAAATGATTGTGCTTCATGGCCTCGGAGGTGAAAACCCCTTCACGTTGCCTGTTGCACTTTTTCGTACATGCTTTTCGGATTTTAAAGTAACTTGTTACTACTAATAAGTATTGTAGGTATTACTGTACATCAAAGCATTGAAAGCTTTTTACACTTTCACTAATCGAAATGCTGCATTTGAAAGTTGTGAGTGCCATAAGTATTTTTTTCATTTCAGTTGTCCTTTGAACGAACATCGGAGTACTAGCTCTGAAGAGATAATTAAAACTTGAAAAAATGCAGTAAGTTATTTATTATGTTGAAACTGGTGTCTTAACTTGTGTCTGTAGGTGAAAAAATACATTAAAAACATGATAAAATAAAGCATTTACATAAAGAACTGCTCCAAAATCGTATTTGAAACTCAGTTTACCGACGCCATTTCCCCTTACCACCAAAGGTACTTTACAACACCATTTCGGGTTGCTTCTTACACCACCCGTACATACAGACCTCCTTTTCGAATTTTAAAGTAATTTGTTAGGATTAACAAGTATTGTACATTATACATACCAAAGCACTAAATGCTTTTTATCTGTCGAAATGCAGCATAATTCGAGATGCATAAACATAACAATCTTTGGTTTACAAGTTAATTTACGATATTTATATCAAAATTGTATCCAAAAGAATACAACATGATCACTTAACTTATTAGAGATAGCAATTGTTTTTATATGATCAATGACTTTGTCACTTTGAGCACAAACTAAGTCAAAAGAAACATGAGAGATCCATTCTGTTTGGTTGTAGATTACATGACGTCTCCTTTAAATGTTTTGAAAACTAATGGAGATTAAATGTGAATGTATTGTGCTATAAACATGGTTCAAGATACTTCCAATCGTTCTAAATAAATTGACAACAAGCAAGAACACCTGGCAATAGGCAATCGTGTCAAATTAAGAGGCATGAAAAGTAATTTAGATGATACATGGATACAAATCTCTTGGTGTAACAGACTTGCTAGAAACAATTTTAGTGTGGTGTAAACTAGTTAATTTATTTGGTGGTAATTGATTGACATGGCATACATGTAACATTTTGACGAAGCATGGAAAAAAATTAACCGAACCAGATGAACATTATTGTAACCTTTGCTCTCTATCTGAGCCTCGATCAGTAGCTCAATGGTTAGAGCATCTCTCTGTCAATCAGACACAATACAGGTTCAATTCCTGTCTGGGACCCAGAAACATTTTCTATGGATTTGAGCTTGATGATCATCCATGCATGTGGCAGTCACTTATAAATAGTGATGTTTGATCGATATGTTGTTATATACACTGATGCAGTGGACGTGGGAGCTAATTGGAGTAAACAGACAATACAATGTACATGGATGATCAAATTAAATCACATCCTCTAGGAGCAGCCGTTCCTCACGTTGTAAGCCATGTACAAACTACCGGAATTGTTAAAGCATTGTTAGCAGTAAATTATTGGATTGTAACCAACCCCAAAACAACAAAGATCCTAACCCTAACCCCACGCCTAACGAGTATTCTAACCCTAACCCCACGCCTAACGAGTTTTCTAACCCGCCGCCTAACGAGTTTTTGAACCCTAATACTAATTCCCTAATAATAACACTAATAGTAATACGAACCCTAATACTAACCCTACTAACTAACACTAACCCTAATACTAACCAACCGTAATACTAACTCTAATACTAACCAGCTAATAATAACCCTAACAATAATATTAACCTCCTATTCAAACCCTCAGAGATTGTGATTGTGGCGAGCGTAATTTAAATTTAATATTCATCAACATTTTTGAGTTAAACCGCTGTAGTACCGCGGATTCGGCCTCCCTCTACGCCCGTGGCAAATCGTTTCCCAAGCTCATCAAATCTTCAGAGTCCTGGACAGGAGTTGAACCTATAAATCTCTGATTGCTTGTGAGATGCTCTAACCATTGAGCTACTGAGACTCATATGGAGAGTATAACTTTGGTTACAATGATGTACTGGTTCAATTGATATACATTATGTACATATAATATATATGAGGAAGTCACTATAATTATATCAGTAATGCTTGGATGTGTTGTATATATACCAGTGTCAGTATTATCAGTAATGCTTTGATGTGTTTACCAGTATCAGTGTTGTACACATGCAATATATCAGCATCAGTATGCAGTGAATGTGGGAGCTTGGAACAGACAATACATGGATATTGGATGACCATTAAGCTCAAATCCTCAGAAAATGTTTCTGAGTCCTGGATAGGAATTGAATCTGTAAGTTTAATACCTTCTGATATTGCCAATGATGCTCTCACCATTGAGCTACTGTACATATACTCAGATGAAAATCAAAAGTTACAAATGATATACTGTGCTGTACATGTAATATACTGGTTCAATTGATATAATGTCCTGCCACATACTGCATCAGTACAATTAACATCCAAGTATTACTGATATAATGACTGCCACATATAGGCAGTCAATTGAACCAGTACATCATTGTAACCTTTGCTCTCTAGACAGTCTTCGTAACTTAATGGTTAGAGTGTCTCACCAGCAACCAGAAGCTGGTTACAGGTTAGATTCCTGTCCAGGATTCAGAAACGTTTTCTGAAGATTTGAGGTTGACGTTCATCCATAGTGGAATCAGTATATTATGTTACACCAATATATATTTTTGAACATATTTTTACACCAATGTTACGCCAATTTGTTGTTATCCCAAAAAATGTTATCAGAATAAAAGTATATATAACCCTTTCCTTTTTTAAACCATTATGCCCCAAGGGTGATCAGCATCTACCTTCCCCTGATAATATCAATGGTTATAACCAAGTGCATTAGTGTGCTGCAGTATATATACAACACATCCAAGCATTAGTATTACTGATATTAGTGACTGTCGCATATACAGGTAGGTAGTACATGTACATAATGTGTGTCAATCGAACCAGCCCTTACGAAAAAATCCTATAGGATCCTATAGGAATTCCTGTAGGAAAATTGCATTTCCTATAATTGCATTTCCTATAGGAAATGGGCCAAAATCTAATAGGAATAAATTTCCTACAGGAATTCCAATATGAAATTTCAAATCCTTAGGAATTCATATAGGATCCTGTACATTGTAATCTTTGCTCTATCTGAGTTCCAGTAGCTCAATGGTTTGAGCAGCTCACCGTAAATCAGAAACTTACAGGCTCAATTCCTGTCCAGGCCGGTACTGTATCAGACTCAGGATATATATTTATAACACCAAAGTAATTTTATCATTATCTCATTATGCATTAGGGAGTCACCACAGTGGTCATTATTTATCGGGAGGGCGGTTGGAAAATGGAAAAAATAAGGGTTGAAAACTTTTTTGACCTACTCAAGAATGAAGGCAAACTTCCAATTGCAATTTCCCACCCATCATCGCTCACTCCAACACACTTAATTTGTTTATTAAAGAAAAATCAAACTTAAACATGCCAAACTACAATGCATACTAACTGCAATGCATTGCACTGTATGTAGTAGATTTATTCAAGAGAATATTACCCAAGAGGACATTTGCTCGCCAATGCTCCTTTTTAGTAATGTTATTGTACAACATGGACTAGGATAAATCGGCTGGATTAATCGCACTTTGTAAACATAGCAAAAAAGGTATGTTTACACACTGATTAATCAAGTTGATTTCTTATCCTGATGCATGTTATGTAGTGAATTTATTCATAAATGTATTGGGACATCTTCTTGAAAACAATGCTCCAAGTTACAATACATCTGTATATATGCACTAGCATAAGAAAATGGTTGGATAATTAATCACAGTGTAGAAACAGAATGATAGGTACTTATAATAGTAGGTACTTATAGTTACTTATATAGGGTTGCTCGAAAGGGGTGCACATACCCCAAGAAAATATTTAATTTTGCAAGGCCAGATCGAAGTGCATTTCCATGCAGTGATTTCTGAGAACAATGTTTGTGATAATAGGACACCATGTGTAAAATATGTAACATTACAAAGGGTTCTATACATGAGTACAAACACATTCACAACTAGAACTGAAACTGAACTCATTTTTGAGAATTGTTTTTATGTTAATGGCCTCAATGGCCTCAATTTTACTTGTGTGTCTTGTGTTCTTATTTCGTACTCCTGACAGTAAAACATCCAAACAATTGCATGACCGGATTTCAAAAGCGGAGGCGTGTTACATAATTTCACTTTTAGTTAATTACGAGTGCCAATGGAGCAAGTTTAACTAATAAATTTGTAAAATGTTTCATTATTAAATCTTAAGTGGTCCCTGCTCTAGAGCAAAACGTTTTTGACCCCTATATATTGGAATGAAATGTTGTTAACTTTGCCACCCCTCCCATTTGGGAACCCCCTCCCATAAATAATGACCACTAATAGCATGCATGCCACATGCATGTTCGTCGTTACAAAACATTTGCTATCAATTCATAGATTAATTCATAGAATCAATTAATATTTGTTTATAGTAAAGCGAAACGTTGGTGAGCTGCCGAGATTTTTTAGCAACGAAATACTGACGTTTCGAGCAGAGTCCTTCCTCAGCTAAAGTAAAAAGTGATGAAATAAAATAAATGGTGCTCTACTTATATATTCCAAAATGATGACGCAAGTTGAAAGTAGCCAATCAAATGCATGGGAAACTGATAATTAATGAAAATGTTAACTCATTTGCTATTTTTACACTGTCGACCAGCAAACATACTGAGGGGGAGGGAGAACTAGTCAGGGGTGTAATGACAGGTTTAATTTACTCAAGGGACTATCGCAACAAAAACTTGAAAAGGAATGAGTGTGCGTGAGCTAATAAAGTTCCTTGCAAACTAAAACACTAAACTTATATCCATCGTCCACGTCAACCAACATCATTTCTTGTATTTCTTGCGATAATTGCACTAAAATCTACATCTAGGTGAGACTGGACGCCTTTCGGACAGGTTTGCTGAATATCTTCGTTCCGTGAGGAACAATGATGTTGGTAAACGGCAAGAGAAGCGTCTAATTTTTAAAATTGCATGGCACCACACATCCCCATGGACTTAACGAACGTTTTCTTTTATTTAATTTAATTTCCTACATTTTTGTTTTTTAGCTTGCAAGGAACTTTATTATTAGCTCATGCACATTCATTCCTTTACAAGTTTTAGTTTCCTACCATTTTTCCACCAGTGGTCCCTTGAGTATTAAACCTGTCATCATGGCTTTGGCTACTTTCAATTTGTATTACCCTTTTGTCCTAAGCCCATTTATTTTATTTTATTACTTTTTTACTCTTAGGAAGGGCTCCGCTCAAAACGTCAATATTTCGTTGCTAAAATACTTGGTAGTTCACCTCCTTTTCGCTTTACTATATCCCAAACACTGCCTACACAGCACTCTACTTTTTTAATCCTTTCATTGATTTCTTTGTATAGTGGCACTGGCGTTGAAGCATTAACAAAAGAGGCAACTGACATGGCTCGATATGTATGCGGCGCCGAATGTAAAAAAATTATTTACGACCAATATATGTTAATTTTACCTTTATTTACGTATATAATGAATTATTTACAAATAATGTTTCTATGTGAGCTAAACAATCCCTGGATTATTTAACAAATAATTCAGGGATGGTTAAATAATCTATAGATTATTTAGTAAATAATCCATGGTGATTTATAAATGTAGCGCGATTTAAATAATCCATAGGTTATTTAGTAAATAATCCAGGGATTTTTTATAAATAATGTCAGCATTGTTAAATAATCCATAGATTATTTAGTAAACAATCCGTGGATGGTTTATAAATAATCTCAGCATGGTTTAAATAATCCATAGATTATTTAGTAAATAATTTATGGATTATATATTATATAATCCACTTTCCCGCTAGCTCACGCCGCGCGCCAAATGGAAAAAAAGATGGCGACTGATAAACTGCGCCGAAACTCCATCGGTCAGCAGTCAAACCGGGGGGACAACAACAAGAAAACTGGAGAAACGTCGGAGAGTACTACAGTTGTATTGGAAGTTTTATAAAGTTGACAAATGCGATGGATAGCTCCTTGTCGAATGAAGATCCAGAAAGGTATTGCGTATGTGACATCTAATAAATATTAAAGACTTTCCCGAGGACTGCACCGGAAAGTATTTGCCAGAGGTTTTCCTACACTACACCGAGCGACGAAGTAGCGAGGTTCAGCTGTGCAAACCGAAGGCAAAACTTTCCAGTACAAACCGAGAATGAATGTGCTTAATAAGGAATTTATTATGACTTTTGGTTCGTTTTCTTATGTTTTTAACGCTGTTTTCGGTCTGAAATGTAGCCGTCTGCCCGTCTACCTTACCTTCGTTTCATGTTTACACCACAAAGTAATACGACTGCTCCAATCGTAATTCGTGTCTGACATGTTCTGACAACACCATGTCTGACATCTTTTTGTCTTAATTAGACAAGCTCCACAAGGAAGGCCAACAGTTGCTGTTACTGCGTCGGAAGTCAAATAAATGTATGATCTAGGATTTACAATAGCTCAGATGGTCGCACGTTTAAATATAAGTAGACCAACTGTCTACAAACTATTGGCTGATGCCAATATTGATCATCCCTCAAGGTTTGTCTCTTTAACTGATTCCCAACTAGATGAAATGATTGCCAACATAAAAGCGACACAAGCGAAGTTAATGTAATGGGGCACCTGCGAGCAAGAAATGTGAGAGTGCATAAAAATAATATCTATTGTTGATTTCAAAGTTTGCAGCGATGTTAGTCCTGCAAACAAAAATAAGGATAAATGGATAATATTATAATGATACTTTCCTTATTATGTTTTCTTATATTATTTCCTCAAACATTCGGCACCTAAAGTATTAAACTTCTGTTCTATTCACCGGACTCATTTCAGAGTTTCACTTCTACAAATACAGGCTAATTTTAACATACAAGCTCTTTCAATTACTGTACAGTGCTTCTTTTGGCCTCATGGTGAACATTAGAAATCCCACTGGGGGTATTACAAATTGTATACACATGCAGTTGTGGAAGAAGTTATAAATTATGCTGACTGACAAGATAATCTCCAACAAATTTAACAGTTCTCCGATAAATATCTTTACCTTTTTCTGCCGACGGTGCTAATGGATCAACCAGTTCCCTGAGTTCTGTAATTTTATCATCAGGAATTATTGACACAGATGGCGATACCTGAACAAAAGGAAGACCATTCTGGTCGTTTAAAAGCTCCTGTACGGATATGCTTGGATAGGTAGCAGAATGGTGGGTTAAATGCTGGAGCTCTGTTAGATGGTGATATGTAAACATGAGTTGGTGAGGTGTTGCTCCCCCTTCAGTGGATATACCATGGGAATTGAGAGCATTGACAAAATCAGAAAGGGTTTTATTTATTCTTGGCAAGAAAACATGATGGAGACAAAACTTGTCAGTGGGGTTTGTGATATCCAACTTCTCTTCGAATTCAAGCTCTCTGAAAACCTCTGCATAGAACCGATTGACCTGAATGTTAACATCCCCATTTAAGCGTTCAACTCGCTGATTCCGAACTGAGGTTCCTGCAATAACGCTATCAGCTCCATAGTGTTCCACCATATTTTTCCAGACTCTGACGTTCTCACCCCCATGGTCAGTACGAACGTGCAAAGGACCCTACCATACTGGTCAACTGCCCGCAGAAACTTTTGCAACACAGTATCAGCCTGGTTATTATCAGATGTCTCCCCATATGTTATTATATAGCCTGGTAAAACCATCGATAGGAAGGTGTGTCACGAAACCCCACTTCACCAATTTATGGTTTCCATCAATGTGCCACACATAATTGGGTCTCTGTCGAAACGATCTGGCACTTCGCACTGAAGGACCCTGAGGGTCCACCCTATGGATGGACTCTCTCACCCTTCTTCTTTGCACTCTCACATTTCTTGCTCACAGGTGCCCCATAATACATTAACTTCGCCAGCATTGGGGTGTGTCGCTTTTATGTTGGCAATCATTTCATCTAGTTGGGAATCAGTTAAAGAGACAAACCTTGAGGGATGATCAATATTGGCATCAGCCAATAGTTTGTAGACAGTTGGTCTACTTATATTTAAACGTGCGACCATCTGAGCTATTGTAAATCCTAGATCATACCATAGATGACTTCCGATGCAGTAACAGCAACTGTTGGCCTTCCTTGTGGAGCTTGTCTAATTAAGACAAAAAGATGTCAGACATGGTGTTGTCAGAACATGTCAGACACGAATTACGATTGGAACAGTCGTATTACTTTGTGGTGTAAACATGAAACGAAGGTAAGGTAGACGGCAGTATTTCAGACCGAAAACAGCGTTAAAAACAAAGAAAACGAACCAAAAGTCATAATAAATTCCTTATTAAGCACTTTCATTCTCGGTTTGTACTGGAAAGTATTTGCCTTCGGTTTGCACAGAACCTCGCTACTTCGTCGCTCGGTGTAGTGTAGGAAAACCTTTGGTAAATACTTTCCGGTGCAGTCCTCGGGAAAGTCTTTAATATTTATTAGATGTCACATACGCAATACCTTTCTGGATCTTCATTCGACAAGGAGCTATCCATCGCATTTGTCAACTTTATAAAACTTCCAATACAACTGTAGTACTCTCCCACGTTTCTCCAGTTTTCTTGTTGTTGTCCCCCCGGTTTGACTGCTGACCGATGGAGTTTCGGCGCAGTTCCTCAGTCGCCATCTTTTTTTTCCATTTGGCGTGCGGCGTGAGCTAGCGGGAAAGTGGATTTTAAATATATAATCCATAGATTATTTACTAAATAATCTATGGATTATTTAAACCATGCTGAGATTATTTATAAACCATCCACGGATTGTTTACTAAATAATCTATGGATTATTTAACAATGCTGACATTATTTATAAAAAATCCCTGGATTATTTACTAAATAATCTATGGATTATTTAAATCGCGCTACATTATTTATAAATCACCATGGATTATTTACTAAATAATCTATAGATTATTTAACCATCCCTGAATTATTTGTTAAATAATCCAGGGATTGTTTAGCTCACATAGAAACATTATTTGTAAATAATTCATTATATACGTCAATAAAGGTAAATTAACATATATTGGTCATAAATATTTTTTTTACATTTGGCGCCCCATAGATATGTCGTGTGACACCAACAGGGAAAAACACATGGGCTAATCATTATTTATATTATTAGTTTAAAATTATTTTTATTATTAATTATAATCCGAATCAAACGGTTCACCCAAAACAACTTTTTACTTCCTTATAAGGAGTTGGTGTTACCATTATCCGATCAAATATATATATATATATATATATATATATATATATATATATATATATATATATATATATATATATATATATATATATATATATATATATATATATATATATATATATATATTATATATATATATATATATATATATATATATATATATATATATATATATATATATATATATATATATATATATATATATATATATATATATATATATATAGCTTGTATAAGGTATAATGTAGATGGAAGACAGCAAACTTCTTATAGTCCTTTATTTAAAAATACGTTTCAGCCGTTCGGCCAATTACAAAAAATATGTGACTAGAATGGCTAAATACAGGTTATTTATACTAGAACCACGTTAATAAATATACATCAATTATTATTAAAAAATATTTAAAAATATTTTCTACGCCCAACTATTTAAATGAAGTTTGTCAGAACAAAAGGCAAGAATTCAACTGCAAAACCAAATTAATATCACAAATAATGATTTCTGTTTTTCGACTTGAATTCACGCCTTTTGTTAAGGCCGTCAGGTTGCATTGTACGCAGTTCCGCTGTCCAATAAGTCTCCCGTGTAGGCAATTTACGATCTATCATGTTGTTGTCATTGATTTTTTCAATACAGATGAAACTGAAATCCGACAACGAATGTGGACTATTATTATAATGAATAGCCACTTCACAAGTCTTCTTATTAGTATTCATGGAAGACTTGTCATTACGGAATCGAACCTTAAACTGTGTAGAGGTAGATGCTACATATTGCACATTGCACTTCTGACAAGAAGCAACATAAATAACTCCAGCCGAAGTACAATTCAAGGTCTCTTTAATCTTGTAGGACCTACCTGTGGAAAAACTAGTGAAACTATCCGCCTGATGGAAATAATGACTAGATATTGGGAAGTTTCGGATTATAATCTAGAACTAATGGAATCACTTTCCTCTTAGATTTTACTTTAGGTTTAAGTAGGACCGACCTCTGAATTCTAGAAGCCTTGAGAAATTGCTCATCAACAAGTTTGGAGCTATAGCCTTGAGATTTCAAATATTTTTTTGTACTCATGACACCTACGCTCCAAAGCTTCGCTAGATGAACACTTTCTATGGATTCTTAAAGCTACTCCATAAGGGATAGCATTCTTACATTGTCTGGGGTGACAGCTGTCAAATGGTAGATATAGATGACTGTCAGTGGGTTTAGCATATATATCCGTAGAAATAAGCCCTTCCTTCAGATGTAATGTAATGTCAAGAACATTCAGGCTCAACTCCGAATACACTAGTGTGAATTTAATAGTAGGATATAGAGAATTGGTGTACTCGGTAAACTCAAGAAGTTTAGGCAATCCAAATGTCCAAACATCAATAACATCATATCTATCTCCACCATAGGTTAGGCCTGATTGCTCCGCCAGTCTTGGCTAAAAGGTCCAATTCCCCCTTGGCTAAATCTGCATAACTGCATAAGTTTTTAGGACCCATAGCAGTACCATGGGCTTGGACAAAGTGTGTGTTGTTGAATTCGCTGTTATTTGAGCAAAGGCAGAGTTCAACTGCTTCAACAATACACCCAGTAGAGGGAATCTTAACTTCACGAGAATCTAAAGCCTTTCTAACCAGAAATTCGTAACTGATTATCAATATTAGGAAACATAGCTACTACGTCCCAAGACACTAAAATGGTATGGTCAGGGAGAGGTCCATTTATATTAAGCTCTTCAATTTTGTTAATTAGATCTGTTGTATCCTTAATATTAGACGGAAGTTTTTCAGCCAAAGGTTTGAGGTAATACTCGGTGAATTCATCGTTGGAAATAACCATTCTCTATTCATACTATATATATATATATATATATATATATATATATATATATATATATATATATATATATATATATATATATATATATATATATATATATATATATATATATATATATATATATATATTATATATATATATATATATATATATATATATATATATATATATATATATATATATATATATATATATATATATATATATATATATATATATATATATATATATATATATATATATATATATATATATTTATATATATTGAAAGGATTTATGGTGAAGTAAAATTTCGAGTGTTGGAATACATACATTTTAAGAACAAACCGGGACAAGTTGCGAAAAATGCAACTTTAAGGCCTTCCGCCTGGGAATTGAACCGCGACCCTGGTCTTAAAATGTATGTATTCCAACACTCGAAATTTTCCTTCACCATAAATCCTTTCAACATGTAGTTTGATCGAGTGAAATGCCAAAATATTACCTATAATATACCCAGAATCTTATCCCGGCATTACCACCACTATATATACAGAACTCGTGACTAGGCTCTCGGCAACGGCTTCTGTAGCTCAGTGGTCAGCGCACTGCACTACCATCGCAGGGTCGCGGGTTCAATTCCAGCAGGAAGGCCTTGAAGTTGCATTTTTCGCAACTGGTCCAGGTTTGGTCATAAAATGTATGTATTCCAACACTCGAAATTTTCCTTCACCATAAATCCTTTCTATATATATATATATATATATATATATATATATATATATATATATATATATATATATATATATATATATATATATATATATATATATATATATATATATATATATATATATATATATAATATATTTTTAAGATAAATATCAAAGCCCAGCATAATATTTTGACAAAAACCATTATATTGAGTAAAACACGAGTGAAATCATAATATTTAATAAAGTTCTAACGTTTCGTTGTTAACACAACATCTTCAGAGAATAATAATTACATAAGTGCAAAAAGCCTAAATATATAGTTACAAAGTTGTCATAAATTATGAATAATTAACAAATAGAGAGAAAACTAAAAATACATATTTCAGGATGAGACTACACTAGTATACAATGACAAAGAAGGAATTAGCTTACAAAAGAACAAGTGGTGCGGTGTCAATATTTACGTTTAAAGGTGGTTTGAGATCGCGAATAAGAAGAGTTTCGCGCAAAAGAAGTTCTGATTCGAAGGTACAACTAGAAATAATCTTAAAATCACTAAAAGAGACAAGTTGACTAGTGTCACGGTGATGAGAGAGGATATTTGTAAGAGGAGCTTTACTATACTTCTTCCCAGTAAGAGGTGAGATTCCCATGTGGTTAGACACACGTGTATGTAGATGTCGGATTGTTTCTCCGATGTAAGAAGCTCCGCAGCTTCCGCACGTAAGGGAATTTTATCTTTAAAAGCAAAGAAGTGAAAATGTCTAACTGAAGGACGAGCGATAAATCTAATGTCAATTTGAGGATAGGCAGATGAGAGAAGTTTTCGGAGTTGGGTTCGAATTTGAACAAAGTGTTGTCCGGTAAACGGTAGAGAGAAATACACAGTGCGTTTAGGAACTGTGGGTGGTTTAGGTGATTTTGAGAAAACTTTGTCGAGAAAAGCAGTAACACAGCTGTCGAGAAATTTCTCTGGATAACCATTATTAAAAAGGATGCGTTTTAGTTTTTCCAGTTCAACATTAAATATAGCATACATGGAACAAATGTTGAAGCAACGGTTAAGCTAAGGAAAAGATTAGGCCTCTTTTGTAAGAAAACGGAATAAAAGAATCAAAAGACGTCAAAAACCAGTAAAAGTAGGTTTACGGTACACATTTGTGGAAAAGCAACCACCGGAACGATTGACGCTTATGTGTAGGAAAGACAAGGACTTGTTTACCTCCAATTCATGAGTAAATTTTATTTTTGCATGCTTAGAGTTAAAGTAATTAAGAAATGGCAGAACGTGACCGGTAGAACGAAATAAAATAAAACAGTCGTCAACATAACGACGATAAAACAAAGGTTTGAACTCAGGTGGACATTCATCTATCCAAGTGCGTTCATGATAGGCGAGAAATATATTGGCAAAGAGAGGTCCCAGGGGAGAACCCATGGCAACGGCATCTACCTGTTGAAATACTTCGCCGTTGAACAAGAAATGACAATTTTTCACTGTTAAATCTAAAAGTTTACGAAATTCGACAGTAGAAAAGCCGTGAAATTTAGTAGAGCCAACGAAAACCTTTTGAATAATGATGTCGATGGTTTCATCTAATGGAATGTTAGTGAAAAGAGAGGTTACGTCAAAGCTAGCCATAAACACGTTATCCGTGTTGAAATCTAAATCAAGTAGTTATTAAATCAGAGTAAATACTATTAGAAAATGGTCGAAGTAGTGAGACCAGAAACTTAGCAACATTAAATTAAAGAATGAGAGCGAACAGAAGATAAAATAGGTCTAAGCGGGACGTTTAGTTTATGAATCTTCGGAAGACCATACAAAATACCTGGTCGTGAACCAACAGGAGTGATATCTCGATAACGGCCATCAGATATATTAAGTTCCTTGAGGAATTTTTTGACAATATTTTCGCGCTTTAGGGTAAATTTCACGGGATCTTCGTCAAGTTTTTGAAATTTACTTTCATCTGTAAGGATATTATTCATCTTTTGGTGGTAATCGGATTTGTTGTTCGGTAAACGGTAGAGAGAAATAGACAGTGCGTTTAGGAACTGTGGGTGGTTTAGGTGATTTTGAGAAAACTTTGTCGAGAAAAGCAGTATCACAGCTGTCGAGAAATTTCTCTGGATAACCATTATTAATAAGGATGCGTTTTAGTTTTTCCAGTTCAACATTAAATATAGCATACGTGGAACAAATGTTGAAGCAACGGTTAAGTAAGGAAAAGATTACCTGTAAAAGTAGGTTTACGGTACACATTTGTGGAAAAGCAACCACCGGAACGATTGACGCTTATATGTCTAGGAAAGACAATGATTTGTTTACCTCCAATTCATGAGTAAATTTTATTTTTGCATGCATAGAGTTAAAGTAATTAAGAAATGGCAGAACATTATCGGAAGAACGAAATAAAATAAAACAGATATACAGATAACAGATACACGGATAACGTGTTTATGGCTAGCTTTGACGTAACCTCACTTTTCACTAATATTCCATTAGATGAAACCATCGACATCATTATTCAAAAGGTTTTCGTTGGCTCTACTAAATTTCACGGCTTTTCTACTGTTAAATTTCGTAAACTTTTAGATTTAACAGTGAAAAATTGTCATTTCTTGTTCAACGGCGAAGTATTTCAACCGGTAGATGGCGTTGCCATGGGTTCTCCCCTGGGACCTCTCTTTGCCAATATATTTCTCGCCTATCATGAACGCACTTGGGTAGATGAATGTCCACCTGAGTTCAAACCTTTGTTTTAAAGTCGTTGTGTTGACGACTGTTTTATCTTATTTCGTTCTTCCGGTCACGTTCTGCCATTTCTTAATTACTTTAACTCTAAGCATGCAAAAATAAAATTTACTCATAAATTGGAGGTAAACAATTCCTTGTCTTTCCTAGACTTAAGCTTCAATAGTTCCGGTGGTTGCTTTTCCACAAATGTGTACCGTAAAACTACTTTTACAGGTCTTTTGACGTCTTTTGATTCTTTTATTCCGTTTTCTTACAAAAGAGGTCTAATCTTTTCCTTACTTAACCGTTGCTTCAACATTTGTTCCACGTATGCTATATTTAATGTTGGAAAAACTAAAACGCATCCTTATTAATAATGGTTATCCAGAGAAATTTCTCGACAGCTGTGTTACTGCTTTTCTCGACAAAGTTTTCTCAAAATCATCTAAACCACCCACAGTTCCTAAACGCACTGTGTATTTCTCTCTACCGTTTACCGGACAACACTTCGTTCAAATCCGAACCCAACTCCGAAAACTTCTCTCATCTGCCTATCCTCAAATTGACATTAGATTTATCGCTCGTCCTTCAGTTAGACTTTTTCACTTCTTTTCGTTTAAAGATAAAATTCCCTTACGTCTTAGGTCACATGTGGTATATAATGTTAAGTGCGGAAGCTGCGGAGCTTCTTACATCGGAGAAACAATCCGACATCTACATACACGTGTGTCTAACCACATGGGAATCTCACCTATTACTGGGAAGAAGTATAGTAAACCTCCTCTTACAGGTATCCTCTCTCATCACCGTGACACTGGTCACCCTGTCTCTTTTAGTGATTTTAAGATTATTTCTAGTTGTACCTTCGAATCAGAACTTCTTTTGCGCGAAACTCTTCTTTTTCGCGATCTCAAACCACCTTTAAAGGCAAATATTGACACCGCACCACTTGTTCTTTTGTAAGCTAATTCCTTCTTTGTCATTGTATACTAGCGTAGTCTCATCCTGTAATATGTATTTTTAGTTTCCTCTCTATTGGTTAATTATTCATAATTTATGACAACTTTGTAACTATATATTTAGGCTTTTTGCACTTATGTAATTATTATTCTCTGAAGATGTTGTGTTAACAACGAAACGTTAGAACTTTATTAAATATTATGATTTCACTCGTGTTTTACTCAATATAATGGTTTTTGTCAAAATATTATGCTGGGCTTAGATATTTATCCTAAGATTACGATTCCCGCCTGGTCAATCGATAGCCGATATAATAAAGAAACGCTACAACAATGGTTCGCTTTCTGCCTTTCGGAAATTTCAGCGTATTGAGCGCAAATTGGGAAAGGCGAAGCTGGATTTGACATTCATTACTAACTGCAAGACACGTGACGTTATTCCTCGATTCCTACGATTCAAGTTTGCCAATCGAAATCTTCGCTACTCACGCGCTTATCGCCAATGGCAAAGAAAGTTATTAAACGAAGAAATTCGAATAAAGAACACAAAAATCCATTCACTAAAGAAAGAATCTACGAAAGCTCAATCGTCCTTGGCACTTCTTGTGTCTTCTATAGATCTAATACATCTAAAATCCGTCTCTGACCGTGAAAACACCTGAACCACCTCAAACGCCACAGCGCCATTCAGGAAAAGAAACTGTTCCGACTAACAAAAGATTCAATCAAAACAATTAACATTAAACCCGATGAAGTTATCTTCAATTATTCCAACCGTATTCAGTCAGACGATGAGAAAAGTATTCTGGTCAAAGGACTCAATTTTTCTATCACGCCAAAGAAGCTGAAGAAATGCGATTTCCT